>JAFVLL020009289.1:0-15156 GCA_021397915.2 Tor tambroides
CTATACTCATGAACATACAGAGATCCAGTCCCATTAACATTTCGCGTTATGGGAGATCGAGGCACAAAGCACACGACTTTGAGGAGCTATCTTGTCTAAGGACTACAGAATCCAACCAGAGTTTCAGTCCCAATTTAGGATCTCCTAGCCCCCCTGAGACGCCTGACTCCTCTCACTGCATTTCTTGCATTGGAAATTACCTTTTGTTGGAGCCCATTGAGGGAGACCACGTTTTCAGAGCCACCCACCTGCACAGTGGGGAAGAGCTCGTGTGCAAGGTAAGAAACACACACGTATGCGTGTCATTTCGTAACGGAACACTCATGCAATTGCATCAGCTTTAGATAGGGATGTATGCCAGGCATGCATATGGCTTACTGCATTCATTAGCGAGGTTCCTATTGGTGCATTCTCAAATGAATGGCTTTTCTTTTGTGATTCATCAACAATGACATCAAGTGATGAGTTATAGTCACGTGCAAAAAAGCATGTGGGAATACCCCTGAAGTGAGTGAGTGTGTGTGTGCAACTGTGCATGCTTGCATACAGCCATGCATTCATGCGTGCAAGTCCACATGACTTTGAAACATAAGATACTCTGAATGGGCTGACATGGGCAGAGAGCCATTAGTAAGAACCTCTTATCTTCTGATGAGAGAACGGCCTCCGATGTCCACCGCTATCCTGTTATATTTAGCCCGTCTCTCTCTTTTAGGTGTCTGTTACTAAGCAACATCAAAATTCAGTGTGTGTTTTGGGGACTCGGAAATGCAGTAGAGGTGTAATGCCTTTCGACTCGGCGTTGCATGGATTTTCGTTCTTTTGTTTCAGAATTAGGCATTGTCTCTGAAGATACCAATAGCAGGGCTCTTGTCTTGGGGGGCTAATACTTTTGCACTCTGCTGGGAAATGGATGATTGCTTCTAATTGAATTCAAAATGCTCTCTCTCTTCCAGGTGTTTGATATCAGTCGATACCAGGAGTCCTTGGCTGCTTACTTTGTGCTGGGCACCCATGAGAACATTAACCAGGTAGTGGAGATTCTTCTGGGGGATACGCGAGCGTACGTGTTCTTCGAGAGGAGCCATGGCGACATGCACTCTTTCGTTCGCACTTGCAAGAAGCTGCGAGAGGAAGAGGCTGCCAGACTTTTCCATCAGATAGCATCAGCTGTGGCGCACTGCCACGACAACGGCCTGGTCCTCAGAGACCTCAAGCTGAGGAAGTTCGTCTTTAAGAGCGAGGACAGGTAAAGAAACTACTAGTAAGGTTGTTGGGTTCAAACTGAATGTGCACATTTGGTCTTTTAAAGAGAGGTTTGTTTTGCATGGACAGCACATTATTCACATACTGTGATTGTAAAAATGGTATATTACTGATGTGCTTCCTGTTGAAACAAACATTACTGAAGAGGTTACAGTTAATTTACAATTGTGAACCATGAATTGCTACTTGCTGTTGTCATTGGCAGCTGGTATTAGGGGACATTCCCATTCTAGAGAACATAGGATTGGACACAATTTTGGTTACACACCTGAGATAAAGATTTTTGAAGCCAAAAAAAGGTATTTTTTTGATAGTAGTAATATATGAAGCACTTCTCACACAGATGTCACATTCAAACCAATGCAGCACTGTCTCTGAAAATACCAGCACAACCAGCTTAAACCATTGTGACTGGATTTTTCCTGCAAAAATTAGTAAAAGAGACAGCACCAAAATTTTTAATTGCAGATGTGTACTACAAGATTTTTAATTAACTTTTGAATGAGTAATATCATATACATGGCCTTAATGCTTAAAGGCATAGGTCAAAAGTCATTCCAGTTTTGTTTTCATGGGGTCTTTAGTGATATCTTCATTCCATTCCATGATATTAATCAAATTGTTGTGGTTTTACCATCTCATACTCTCAGTGGTATCTAGAATGTATTCACCATCTGAAATGCTACAGGTCTTTATTAATTTACCCATATAGGCATTTACAGTATTTAATGTGATTTTAGGCTGGTATTTTAAATGCCCTATTTAAAGTCAACCTGGAATAAAAATGGACCATATTTACTTTCTTAAAACAGATTTCAGGTCATTTCTGTGCAACTATGTATTAGTTATGCACTGATTTTTTTTTTTAAACCAAAATGGAAATTAAAGTTTTAATTTAGCCAAAAATAAAGTTTGAGTAAAAAAAATGTGGGTGGTTGAATTTAGTATGCTGTTCAGGGTGTTTTGTGAAACCAGTCATAGTAAAGTTCTCTGGCAATGGGTTGCCAGCACTTGATATTTTAGTAACACATTTTACATATTGCTACTTCAGCATCTATTTTGGTCATGGCGAAGCGCATGAAACCGCTGACAAGTTTACCTGTTGTAGCTTATCCTCACTCTGTGCACGAAATATATGGACACGGTCAAAAAGTGCTATCGGAGAAGTGATAATTAATCATCAATCAGTGGTTTCATCCAAAACTCAATATATATTTTCTTTGCTGTTGCTGCTGAATATTTTTGATTGCTGAAATTTCAGTGCATTACTATTTTTCATTTTAGTCATACAAGTTATTACAAAAAATATTGCTTTTTGTATTCCATCATGCTCCGCCTCCGAACTACCTTTCGTTTTTGGCTGACATCAGCAAACCCTCATCATTTTCGACCAATTTATTTCCAGTGAACAACATTAAGTCCCGTCGTTTGTTTTACTATTTGCATACCCTGTTTCGCTGCGAAAAAAGTCATGTTGTTGAAGTAAAACGGTTTTGAATGCCATTGCGTGTTAAGTTTTTAAAAATTAGCCTGCCCATATGTTTGGCAGTCAAATTAGTCTGAAATAATCCCAAGCCTGCGTTATGAATCTGGGTGGCCTTCCCGTTTAAGCTAAATGGCAGTTGCCCCAGTGGCCAAATGAGTCAGCTCAGCTAGATTCCCTCTGGCTCGCTCGATGGAAATGGAGAATGTTGCCCGGTGCTTTAAATGTGAGCTCGGTGACCTTACTGTTCCCATGCTCTGTGGTCTGGTGCGTCAGCCGTCCACCTTTCAGTGAGTGATTGCAGACGAGCGCAAGTAAAACGTGGCCGAGGGTGGTGAGTATTACCCTGGCCAGAAATCAAACACCAAGATTGGAACCAGAGAGGAAAGCGAGCCAGACAGAACTGCATTCCTCGGCGTAGTGGGTTCCTGACCTGGTTATGTCACGAAGGACGCTTGTAACGTTCTGCCGCTGCACGCTAGAGACCGCAGTGCAGTTCGTCTGGAATCGCTCCCTAATGTACAAGTGTGTGCATCCACGTGTCCTCCTCCGTTTTTCCGGCTTTGGTGTGGGCCGGTGTTCTTTACAGGCTCTTGACCCGGTGTAACTCGGCTGCGTCGTGGAGCTGTGACTCACATATGCTGCATGTCATTAAGAGAATATTTCGAGCATGCCGTGTTCTTTTTGCACAGCGGTGCATGGAAACGGGTCACAAGTTCAGGTTAGAGAAGGGGCATCCTGTTCATTTCTGACCTTCAGGTAATTTAGATGCCCTGCAACCTTTCAACACAGCAGGATGCCGCTTGTCGTGAAAAATAATATGACTATTTTGAGTTCCGAGGATTGGATGTTTTGCTGAGACTCGGTGGGCGTACGGTTTCATTCGGATGGTTTCTGATTCAGAATCTGAGTCACGAGGCAGCTTGAAGAAGACCTCAAAGATGTTTTCATTGCATATGTTGTTTATTTTTTGTCTTTGTAACTTGGGCTGCACGATGTAGTTAGTCTCAGGGTTTTTCAGCTTTTTGATGAATAAGCAGGGATGCAAGTTGTGTAGTTTGAAAATACTGTAAGCACATAAAGGGAGTTGCATAACTCTACAAAAGTTTGGGGTCGGTAATATTTATTAAAATGTTTTTTGAAAAAGCCTGTTAACAGGCTGCATGCATTTATTAGTTAAAAATAATATAAACTATTATATGAGCATTTTAAAATGCCATTTATTCCTGTGATGCAAAGCTGAAATTTCAGCATCGTTACTCCAGTTTTCAGTGTCACGTGATCCTTCAGAAATCATTCTAATATGCTGATTTGCTGCTTATCAGTGTTGAAAACAGTGGTGCTGCTTAATATTGTGTAATCCACGATATAGAAAGTTCAGAAGAACAGCATTTATTTGCAATATAAGTTACTGTGTATATGTATATCTAAATATAAATTTGTTACAGTATTTTACTAATATCACTTGTTTTTAAGTTTATGATGCAAAAGGTTCATTGAACCATAGTTATGAATCTGATTCTTGAACATGACTTACCCTAAACCCTGATTTTGCATCAAACACATTATTAAAAACATCTTGATGCTCTCATACTTTCAAGACAAGAAGAACAGATAAATCAGTCTGACATGCTTTTCAGAAAACATAACGACCAAATAAAAAGCGACTTAAAGTATCAGAATGTTGTTTTATTTTATATTACTGTAACAACAGGATCATTGCGGATATGCTGTGAATATATAGCAGATTGTTTGTCGTCATACGTATGTTTCATGTTTTGCATTATTGTACAAATGACAGGATTACAGTGGAAAAACTAGGATCACAGGGGAAAAAGTGATGGTTTGAGGAATTCCATCTTTGGTGTGGCATTATTCCTGCTTTTTATAATTCCCAGAATGAATACCAGATTTCCCTCTGGATTAGACTGGCAGGAATGTCCCGAGGCTATCTTTTATATTGCTTTTTTATGCAAGGGATTTACAGTCCAACATGTAGAGGATATTTATGCTTTGCTGTCGAAAAACTACAATAGTAGAGGAAAATATGATTTGAAAGGGTTTTTTGTTATTATTTTGGACCGACAGATTTGGATGCATGGATTTCTCTTAAATTGATTCTCTGGTTGTTTTTGGTCATATAATTTTTGAATGATCTTGAAAGGCAACACAACTGAAAGTTTGCTTCTTTTAATTGATTTTACATCTTTAACTTTTTTTATTTAGAAACAACATTTTCAGTCCGTTTTATCTTAATTTGTTCCATTTAATGTATATTACGACTTTTCTGTTAGTAGTTTGTCAGTCATTTCCCATTGGAAGCCATAGAAGCTTGAGTTTTCTATGATACTTTTGCTTCATTTCATGTATTTTGTATGTTAAAAAAACTTCCATGTATTTTTTTAGCATTGTATATTAGTTTGTCAGTTCAATTGTTGTATCATCCGTCTTGAAAGACAACAAACCAATTTTACTTATTTAACACCTCATGTCTTCCAAATATGTACATTTTCAAGTTATTCTCTGTCTTTCCCAGGAACCTTATAAAGTTGGAGAGTTTAGAGGATACGTACCTCCTAGAAGGAGGTGATGATTCGCTCTCGGACAAACACGGCTGTCCAGCCTACGTCAGCCCGGAAATCCTCAACGCAAATGGCAGCTATTCTGGTAAGGCGGCGGACGTGTGGAGCTTAGGCGTGATGCTCTACACCATCCTGGTGGGCCGCTACCCGTTCCACGACGTGGAGCCCAGCTCGCTGTTCAGCAAGATCCGCCGCGGCCAGTTCAGCATCCCCGAGACGCTAACGCCCAAAGCCCGATGCCTCATCCGTAGCATCCTGCGGCGAGAACCGGCCGAACGCCTCACCTCCCGAGAGATCCTGGACCATCCCTGGTTCTCGGCCTCCAGCGGTTCGGCGGCTGCCACCAGCCACGGAAGAGGCGAGCGAGAGTTGGACCAAATGGTGCCAGAGGCCAACATGGAAGAAGAACTGGAACAGTTCTTTAGCTGAGCACAAACTCGTCAGACGTTATGCCACGTCCTTTTAGATTATCAGAAAAAAATTAACACACTCATTAAAAATGGTGTCTATCGTTATTTCTCATTCCGTGAAAAGACATGGTCGGTTCTGGCTTGGGTGGAAAGGACTTCTTCCTAAGCTAGGACTTCTGGACAAAGCGCGTCGAGTGATGTAGCAAGACTTACTTTGGTTTTTCCTTCATTTCCGTTCGTTTTTGTCTTCATTTTACGTGGTGCTCACGAGGCGTACGAGTCACAGTAAGCTACAAACATGCATTACAGCACAGGAGAACGCAGCCAAGGAACAAAGAAAATATCAGGCAAAACTGCTCAACCTCTCCTGTTTCCAGCTCTGATTTGTTGATCGTGTCTCAGTTACTTGTTTTCCTCGAATGCAAATTGTTGGTTGCGTCTCAATCTGATCCTTGGTTTATTTTAAGTATAGCGTTTCGACAGCCCTCCAGGTCAATACTGCGAAGACCATGTCATTTTTTTGTGTTTGGATTCATTTCGGCTGCATTAAGAACGATTTGTGTTGCATTAAGCTGTTCCTTTTACTATTATTGCTGCTTTTTTTCGCTCTAACCATAACTGAAGCTTTCTCCGTGAGTCTTCAGAGAATAAAAAACGTCAAGCACTTGACTCGCCTAGGCTTGGAGATCCTCTCTGGACTAGTGTCATCTATTTAACTTTTAGTTGTTTTTCTTTTGCTGGAGCAAAATGTATCTTTTTTTTATTTTATTTATAAGGTAACTACTATATTTAAAGAGAAATACGTGCAGGGTTTTTCGTTGTTTTCTTAACCGCCAGTTTTCACGAATATTGTAGGCAATACATTTGACACAGGACAGGTTTGACTTTTTGTTATCAAAGTTTGTCCCAAGTTGGAAGGTCTACGATGTAACGTCAGTGCCAGTAATCGCGCACCCCAAATGCACGCTGACCGTACTCCTTATATTTTTTTTAGTTTTTTGCATTTGACTCCATAAATATTAGACGATATTTCTACGACTACACCGTCTCGAGTACCTCATGTTAACTTTACTGCCTGCATAGGTCTGTGAAATGATCATGTTTTGAATGGGTACATGTAGACATGTTTCGTCGTATATCAATGTTACTTGAAATCGTGATTTATATCTAGTCAATGGCATGTGCCCTATGAATGCTTTAGCCTGCCTAGCAAGAGGGGAGTTCATTTTTCAGTTTCGTTTTCTTAAAGAAGAATCTTACGAAGGATTTACTAGGAGTCCAATTGCGCTTAAGAGTTTCTTTTTATTGCTTTTCTTCCTCTGGTCATTGTACTTTCTCTCGTTTTGTAGAAGGAACTTGCCTACCTAAGTTGGTGCTGATTAGGTGCTAATTTTGAAGGATGTTTTTCTTTTTCGTTCATTCATTTTTTCCTCATGTTTTCAAGGGGAGGGGGGAGTGCATGGTGGGATATCTGCCTCAGATGCTCTGATTGTAATGTAACAGATTTTTGGTGTTTTGTCCAGATTTATTCAGTAAATAAATTGTGAACTGCACACTGAATGCTGCATCTTTTTGTCCAGTCTTTTAAGCACATAAACAGACAAATAAACAATATTTATACACACATACACATATATTAGTGCTCTCAAACAATTAATCGCATCCAAAATAAGTTTTTGTTGACATAGTATGTGTACTGTCTATTTACTGTATATATAAATAAACACACATACAGTATATATTTAGAAAATATTTACATGTATTTAATGTATATATTTATATTCATCTAATTTAATTTATATATAAATATTTAACATAAACAACATTTTTCTTAAATGCAAGTGTCTACTTATATATACGTAATAAATATACACAGTACACACATTATGAAAACATCATTTGACAGCACTAATATATATATATATATATATATAAATTGCATATGTATTTATTTTATAGTATGTATAAGAATATGTATTGATCATTTAAATGAATGACAACAATACATTTAACAAATTGCCAGTAAAGTTTACAGTTGAGACCAGATGAGTATTATTCTGTGTGTATATATATCTATATATCTGTGTGTGTGTGTGTATATATAGCCTATATGTATACTGAATGTGAATACAAGTAAATTAAAATGTTAAAATTTAATCTAAAGCATTACATAATACGCACACGCACACATATAATGTATCAAAATGGCGTCAGTGGTACTCTATCTATCTATCTATCTATCTATCTATCTAAAAATGTAAAAGTGTACTTCTTTTAATTAGCACAATTATCAGATAATGCTGATCATAATCTCAAAATGGATGATTAATTGGCCTGCCACATATTAGTCTATCACGACTCATATTCAGGTCTTTTTTTATACCCATTGGTGTTCATGGTTTATGTTGTCTCTCTAGTTTAGATATTTAACGCCTTTGTTCTTCTGGACATTAAGACTTGTGATAATTCACATGCAGACATCACTCTCTGACTTTATAATCTAAAGCATTTTTCCTTCAGCAGATTGGTTGATTTCACTGCTTGACTGCCACTAAATCTGACTAAAGCCTGCTGGGAAATAATCCATCAAATACAGATTAGTGTCTTGTGCATTGGGCCCAGTTTCTATGATCTGCAGCTGAAGGCTTGATGTGACCCTGCAGCCTTGGTGTCATGTGCAGTCATGCCATAAAACACACACAATGTACATTAACACTTGTGTCCCTTGTGGACCTGACACTGATGGTCCAACTGAAACACTAATGCAGAGGGGCTTTTTCAGAAGTTCACATTATAAGTACATTTTCTATTAAAATATACTCCAAGAGCCAACACGCAATATAAAAAGCTGTTGATATTTCATACTCAGCCCCTCTAAATACATATGCAAATGTGTTCTTGTACAAACACACCTCCACACTTCCAGAAAAGGGTGTTTTTTAAGGTGGGCAGTAGCCATGCTGTGCTGAAAATAGATTAGTGCATTTGTGTGCCAGATGTGCATATGCTGCAACACTTGGCCCACGTTCAGCTAACTAATACACAGAGCTTCTGAACATTTATGCATGCACTTCTGGTTTTATCCACCTGTGCATTCAAGACCTTGCAGCTACTAAAGTGTCTTGAAGTGCATATGGCCATTTAGAAGCACCTTTCAAGTTTGAAGCAAGTTATAAGATTAATTGCAACTTGTAGGTATTCAAAAATCCCCCCAAAATATATAGGAAGTTATTGATTTTTTTGTATTTAATTTCATTACGTATTTATTTACCATTGAGTTAATGATGTAATTACTTTGTATTTTTTTGTGAAACTAGTATCCTAATATCTAAGTGAAAACGGTCACACTATTTTAACACTATTTTCTATAATTTTTTTTAAAGTTTTCAAAAAAACAACAACTTTCAAATCAAAGTTTATATATATATATATATATATATATATATATATATATATATATATATTATTAGTTTTATTATTATTATTATTATTTGCTAACATGACAAAAAAAAAAAAATGTTTCCAAAGTTGTAAATGAAATATTGTTGGAGTACGTTTTACTAAAAATGAAATAATGTTATGTTTATTTCAAAGTGTTATTCGCCGTTTCATTGTATTGTTTGCGAAATTTACTAGCAATTTCTAAGTGAAAACAGTTTCTACTTTTTTTTCAGTTTAGAAGCACATTTAATTTTAATGGAAGTTAAAGGATTAGTTGCAGCTTGTATTTTGCATTTAAAAATTATAGGAATTTATTGTTTTATTTCAGTATATTTTAAGTATTTTTTCTATAGTTTTGTTTATTTATAAGTTTTATGGAAGTTGAAGAATTATTTGCATGTTTTCACTGAAAAAAATATGCATTTCAGTTCTGATTGGTGCAAAGGAGATTTTAAAATCAAATTTCCTGGGGCTCATTACTCAGACCCCATTTAATAAAGCAATCTACAGTTACTCTAATTAGCATTCTCTGATCTGATAAAAGCAGGCAATAGTTGTGCATGCAAATCCATACAAAACACCTAGTGTGTTCATAAATAATATTTCTGGAGATAATCTTCTCTAATCACTGCTGAGGCCAAATTGAATATCACACTGTGTAAGACACCATTAGGTTGACAGTTACTGCCCATCGTGCTCCTTTTAATTTGGCCCTGCACCATAATGTGGAAGTAATGGCTTTCAGTGGGGCGATAATCACCTGCAACATTGTTCATCTGATGCCCCCTGGTGGACAAATGGGAATTGTGCCATATTTTCTACAAATTAATCCCTTAAATCACATCCCAAAAAACCATTGTACAAGCATGAATGTTCTCCACAGGCGGTATTGCTTTGTTTTTGTATTTATTTAGTACAAATATGACTGTCGCAGCGGTGTAACCCATTCACAGCTCTTACTCCTTCCCTACACACTTGCATCTGCTTTATTCTGTTTTGTATCTGTTATCATTCAGGTTGTGTAGTTAATCTCTCGATGCAGACATCTGGAAGAACAGGCACAGAGCGATTAGACTGTAATAAAAATGATTAAAGAATGCAGTTCATCCTTAGGGAACGGTGCCATTTGTGTCTATATACATTTCAGGCTCATTTTATTTGAAAAGGTTACTGCTGAATAAAGAAAATGTATGGTTCCTCCCTTAAAGCTGATCGTCAGAAACATCACATCATTATTTTTAAAGGTGTAAATGTCACAGTGAAACTCAGCGAAGGACATATTCAGATCCTGCATTTTCTCAGGAAACGTTTTTACTAGAACACACACTGGCAACATGTTTGATTTTTAATTCTATTTTTATTTCATATTATTATTTCATTGAAAGCAAAACTTATTTTATAGATTTTTATTGTTTAAAATTCATTATATGCCTGATGAAGGTCAGTGGACCGAAACGTTGCTTGTGATAATAAACTTCAATATTTAGCAAGTGTAGATACACTGTTAAAAAAAAAAAAAAAGTTGGGCAAACTTAAAAGTTTTAGGTAACCAGCTTCAGCAGATTTTTGAGTTTTCTCAACGTTTTGTTTTAAGTTTATACAACAAAAAGTTGAGAAATTTACTAAAAAATAAGTTGAGAAAACTCAAAAATCTGCTGAAGCTGGTTGCCTTAAACTTTTAAGTTGGCTCAACTTTAACTTTTTTTTTTCTTTTTTTTTTACAGTGTAGTGTGCAGGATTTTTTAAAATTCATTATAAAAGGGAGCTGAATAGAAACATGCAAATAAGCAAATATTTAGATTACAACAACAAACATTAAATTAAATTAGACAAAGAAAAACATTTAAAAACAGTCTATATTATACAATTATACAAAATTGTATATAAAACAAAATACTGTACTATGGTATAATATGGTTTGTTTTTGTTAAAATATGCATAATTGCTATATCAAGCAAAGGCTGGAAACAAGGGGTTTGTAAAGGCCAATAAATAAACAAATAAATACTAGATTTTATTGATATATTTATAAAAATGTTTAATTTGTGTGTTGGTTTGAAGCACACTGGGTCTGAACACCAATCAGAACGCAGTGGAACTTTCCATTAAAATGCAGCCAAGCTTTTTCCCTATTCACCGATCAATCATTAGGCTACTGTTGTTCAGGCTTTGCATCGTTGCATCATTACATTGATTGTTTTATTTGAAATCAACACATTTTAGCCCCAGACGATAACGTGTGAATACAACCCTACAGAGAAAGCGAACGCTTGAGCTCAGCACGTTATGATATTGGCAGAAATCAGAGGAGCTAAACAGCCCAGCGGGGCTCGGCGTGCCGTAAACTGCCAGCGATGGGAAGATGATGTTGATTTTGCAGTGCAGTTGGAGCTCCTCCGTGTTTATTTCTCTTTTCCTGCCTCATTCCAAGACAGAAGCTGCTCAAACCAACTCTAGGAAGCAGGCCAGAGCTAACGTTTCATTTAGTGCGCTTTTCCCCCTCTGCGTGTTTTTATATCCTAAACAAAGCCTGTGTGGATATGCCAGTATGCTGCAGCTTACATCTGGTTTACGGGCTTCTCATTATCCTGCATGTCAATAAACAGATGAGTTCCTCTACGGAATGGAGCAGAAGCATTTTGACAATGCAGCTACAGTAACCTCAACGGCCAATCAGAGTGAAGTAACCTGTGCCAGCATTGCTAATTGCAGGCCATTCTGTGTATTTCCCATTCCGGCAGAGCCAGGAGTTTGTGTACTAACTCGACCCAATCCAAACACCGCGAACAGACTCTTACTGTTGCTCCCTTGAGGTCGTGGCCACTCAATACAGGTACGTTGACACCCTGAGCTAGTTTAGGCCTACTCTCCTCATAAAGCTCACGTGATCTGCAGAGCCCCTGCTGGATGCCATTCATCAGTGATTCGGCTCACTGGTTAATCCAGAGCACAGATCTCATGGGTTTCATCCAAGGGGAGTCATGCATGCATGTGCTGTTTACAGTAAATCATTAAAATCACTGTAACTAACAAGTGCTTTTTTCTTTTATATGCAAAGAAAAGCCATTTCCATTCACAGAATTTCATAGGTTTCCACACAAATATTAGCAGCGCTTTTTTCAATATTGAAAATAATGTTTCTTATTATGTATCAAATCACCAAATAAATGCAGCTTTGTATTTTTGACCAAATAAATGCAGCTTTGGTGAGCATTATATTTCCTTAAAAAAAAAAACTTTCAAAACCTTTCTAAAGTTTTATATCGGTGAAAATAAAAAAAAGGGAGAGATAGCTACATAAACACTTAAAAAATAAAACAGTATATACAGTTAAAAATATAATAAAGTATATATATATATATATATATATATATATATATATACATACATATGTATGTATGTATGTATGTATATACATATGTGTGTGTGTATGTGTATACATATATATATATATACATTCATCACATAATATTTGGATGTGTTTGTGTTTGTCATTCTGTTATTTAGTGTTGACCAGTAGATGGCGCACTCACATACTAATTAAGAGCTGAGTGTTTGAGAGAGTATTTTAAGAGATAAAAGACCTTTTACCATGGTAACTGCTGATTCTACCACAGTTATGTTTTACTTCAATAAACCAATGGTGACTTGGTTTTAGCAGTCAAAAAAGACTTTCCAGAAATGTTAATACAGGAAGGACTGAAGACAAACATGATTTATAATGAAAAAGAAAAGTCTTATAGAAACTGAAATAAAAACTGGTATCCAGGAGGGCAGCTGAAATAATAAAAATAAAAAAGAAAGATTTTCAATATCTTTCATCATTATTTTTATGCTTTGCCATCGTGTTTGTGGTTGAAAAGCAATAAAAAGTTCTTTTTCTCTTCAGAGAAATAATTTCCTTTCTTTTTACTCATATTAGTACATCATAAATTGTTATAATACTAATAAAATGAGACCTATTATATTAAATGCAAACAGCTGGTAGATCTAATATTTATATATTTTTTGGAGAATAATTTGCATGTGTTATACAATAGATGCCAAAAATGTGTGTGTGTGTGTGTGTGTGTGTGTGTGTGTGTATACCAAGATTTGAGTGTATTTTATATTATAATGCCTATAGATCATTTCTGCAAACAAAACAGGTTTTACTGAAAGTATTTTTTAACAAATTCATCCAGGAGCAAATGATCTGAGCTGCTTTGCACATATATTTTCAGCTTTTCTGTCAATATTGCTTCTTTTATGCTGTTTTTCAGAGGAGAAACATCTGAGACGAAGAGCAACCCCTGAGAAATGTGTTGAGTTTCACCACTAACTGAAAAGGTAATTGTTAGTTTCTTCATTCATCTTCATCACACTGTTTGTCAGCCGAGCTGGTGGTGGTTTTGCTTTCTGCACGGACCAGTTAAATGGTCAGCAAACAGCCCTGCTGAAGCCACACGATGACAGTACTGGAGTGAGTGTGTGTGTGTGTGTGTGTTTATGTGTATGTGCATGTGTGTATCTTTTCTGTCAATATGCAATTATCCTCCCTGTTGCACTTCCTCTAGATGGGAAATGCTGAAAATAGCAAACGGGAAGCATTGTCTCCTAATTGCAGCTAACAGTAGTCACTTTCCGTATTGATCACACATTAGATGCGGGCTGCAGGAGGACGGTTGTGTGGAGTGGATTAAGGGTTGTCTATTCCATTCTTAAAGCCTCCACAAAAGCCTCCAATTAATGTCTCGGCACACAAGGGTTTTGCTGGAATGTTTAAGGACCACTCTTCATCGTGGTGGTGGTCGCTTTATGTATGAAGTGCTCTTTTTGAAAGCGAGAATATCTCAAATTGAGGTTTAGGATGTCCTTGATCAGCCTCTTGTGTTGTGCTGTTCTAATGGATGTTTTTACACACTTTCTAAACATTAATGAGCATTATGCGTTTTTCCACACACTGTTTTTGAAATCAAAATAGCATTTAAGCATATAACAACACCGTGAAGACACCGCAAATGACTCTGTGCCTCCGGGAACCTGCTTATTTGAGACTCTGTAACATGTAGTCCAGTGTGAAAATAGTGTCTGATCTTTTTACCGAGACTCTATGCATGCTTTTACGGTCAGCCTGCATAGCAAAGATGAAAATACTGATGCACAGATACACTTTGATGCAAAAGATGGTTCTTTTCAAGTTTATGTTATGCTGCATCGACACGCATGAAAAGGAGCATCAAGGCACCTATGTACAAATATGTGCATTAATAGAAAAGTTTCTTTCAGAGACTTTTCAAACAACTCAAAACTTTTCATACAAATGCCTCAGATCAATATCAGAGGTTTTTAGCCAAAGCAGGAAGTGATGTCTTTCTGAAAGGCTTGCAGTGTTTTAATCAAGCATGAATCAGATGACTCTTCAAAAGTTTATTTTTTAATGTTTTTTTTTAAGAAGTCTCTTTTACTCACTAATGCTGCATTTATTTCATAAAAATGTAGAGAAAATTGTGAAATAATATTATCATTTAAAATTACTGCTTTCTATATGAATACATTTTAAAATGTAATTTATTCCTGTGATGAAAAGCTGAATTTTCAGCATCATTACTCCTGTCTTCTGAGTCACAGTCTTCAGAAATCATTCCAATATGCTGATTTGTCACTCTAGAAACATTTATTAATATCAGTGTTGAAAACAGTTTAAAACAACATTTATCTGAAATAGAAATATTTTTGAAAAATTCTAAAATTCTACTGTCAACAAAAGTGATTTATAATTTTACAAAATATTTTTATTTCTATTTCATACACATCCTATATATATATATATATATATATATATATATATTTCCTTTCTGAAACTTCTGAACAGTATTGTGTAAAAGAAGCTGTTCACCCAAATTGCTGCCAATTATTTACAATATTATTTGCTTCATGCCAATCCAAAACCTGTATGCTTTTTAGTTTCCAAAATAAGCATATCTGACGAATC
>JAFVLL020009290.1:0-12522 GCA_021397915.2 Tor tambroides
GTGCACTTGGATGGGTTAAATGCAGAGCACCAATTTCGAGTATGGGTCACCATACTTGACAATATGTCACGACTTTCACTTTTTCAAAAGTAAAGCATCATACGCGCTCTAAGGTATATTACGTTGCTCTAATATAGCTGTTAAACAAATACACAGTTTACATGAGGTATTCATGTTTTCATGACTTTTTTTTTTCAAAATGTAATATTTTTCACCCATGAAACAACTTTTTTATAATAATAATAATAATAATAATTATTATTATTATTATTAGTATTATTATTAATAATATTATAATTATTATTTAATAATTAATAATAATAATTATAATTATAATAATTATTATTATTATTAGTATTATTATTATTATTTATAATAATAGTTATTGATAATAGGTATAAAAAATTACTAATAGCATTACTTTACCTGTCCATAGAGCTTTGATTTTTAATTACTATTATTAACCAATACCTTATGGTAAAATAATATTAATATTATAATAATGTTATATTACTACTACTACTACTACTACCACTAATAATAATAATAATAATAATCTATTTTTTTATTCATAACATAATAGTATTTTGTTATTAATATTATTTTACCTGCCAATAAATCTTCGGCTTTACCTTGTGGCAGGTAAAATAACATTAATCAGATAATAATATTAATAATAATAATAATAGTTTTACTCATACCATAATATTATTTTGTTATTAATATTATTTTACCTGCCCATAACTCTTCGGTTTTACCTTTTTTACCTTCGGTTTTACCTCCGGTTTTATGGCAGGTAAAATAACATTAAGCAGATAATAATAATAATAATAATAATAATAATAATAATAATAATAATAATCATCATCATCATCATCATCCTCATCATCGATTTTTATTCATAATATATAAATAATATTTTTCTGCCCATAAGGCTTTTTGTTTTGGTTTAATAATCATAATGAATGTGTTAACAACAACAACAACAACAACAACAAAATGCAGTGTCATCTTCATGTTGAACAGTAGATGGTCAAAATGGCATTAAGCAATGACGAAAGATATGAATCAACGCTGTTAAAATCTCTGTGGTTACGTCATGTCTGACATCCCTAAAACCTCCAGAGTCACAGAGAAAAACGAGGGAGAGAGAGAGAGAGAGAGAGAGAGACAGAGAGAGAGAGAGAGTACTCTATTGTCATGTCATACACTAATGCTTGGTAATCCTCAGTACAGGCTTACATAAAGGGCTCTGTCAGATCTCATAGTGTCTCTGTTTGAGGAGAGCAGTGCATTCAAGACTTCCACAAAGCCTCTTCTGCCTGATCATTATTCACATCAGCTTCATGGGCCTTTGCATAGGCAACTTAAAAGTGCTCTTTCATATTCATTCATTAATCTAAGATAACATAATTCAGAAAAGCTTTTGCATTTCGGAGGGAAGGCAAAGAAAAATAGACAATAAAACATTCATACATTTCTCATACATTTCCATATTATTGATTGTACAAACCGGTAGCCCCGCCTACAACTCATGCCATTGGTTCAGCCAGAAGAGGACAGAACATGCCTCATTTGTGAAATACAAGCACAGCAACTTCCTTTCCAAATCATTCGTAAAACTATTCTTACACTGTTGAACATCCAATTCATGAATTCATTCTGCTCATGATGTTCAAAACCATTTGTACAGCATGTCAATTCCAAATTGTGATTCATGAATTTGTTCTGCTCATTTCACAACTATGCAATCATTCACAATCACAGAATTTATAAATCATTTCTGCTTGTTTCAGAAATTGCTAGTGAAGTTTGTAATGTAAACAATAATTTGCTTCATAAGTTCATAATATTTGAGTTTTATGAATTTTTCGTAAACTTTCTTGCATAAAATATCAAACATGTGCTTCAGAAATTTGCAATAATTGAGTTTTATGAATTGTTCGTAAAGTTTCTCATGCAAACTATCAGACATGCACTTCATTAATTCGCAATAATTGAGTTTTATGAATTTTTCATAAACTATCAAACACATGCTTCATAAATTTGCAATAATTGAGTTTTATGAATTGTTCGTTAACTTTCTTGTGTAAACTATCAAACATGCATTTCATAAACTCACAATAATTGAGTTTTAGGAATTATTCGTAAACTTTCTTGCATAAACTATCAAACACGCTTCATAAATTCACAGTAATTCAGTTTTATGAATTGTTTGTAACGATTCTTGATTAAACATGTGCTTCATAAATACACAATAATTGAGTTTTATGAATTGTTCGTAAACTTTGTGCAAACTATCAAACAAATTCACAGTAATTGAGTTTTATGAATAGTTCGTAAGCTTTCTTGCACAAACTATCAAACGTGCATTCCATAAGTTCGCAATAATTGAGTTTAATGAATTGTTCACAAACTTTCCTGCATAAACTATCAAACGTGTGCTTTATAAATTTGCAATAAATTGAGTTTTATTAATTGTTCGTAAACTTTCTTGCGTAAACTATCAAACACGTGCTTCATAAATACACAATAGACTTTTATGAATTGTTCGTAAAATGTTGTGCTTAAACTATCAAACGTGAGTTCACAATAATTGAGTTTAATGAATTGTTTGTGAACTGTTGTGCATAAACTATCAAACATGCTCTTTATAAATGCACAATAATTGAGTTTTATGAATTGTTCGTAAACTTTCTTGCGTAAACTATTAAACATGCACTTCATATTTTTGTAATGCTTGAGCTTCAAGAATCGCTCGCAACCATGCAATACATAAATTAGTTCTGCTAGTTTGTTTCCTGATTTTTTTGTAACCATTCTTATGTGAACTAATAAACTTTCATACATTGATCTATAAATTCATGTTTGTTTCATGAATCATTCACAAACATGTAATACATAAATTGTCAAAAATGTGACTAGTAAATTTGTTCTGCACGTTTCATTAATCATTTTAATCATCTTAAGCAATGATTATACAATTCATAAAACATTTGATAAATTTACTTACAAACTTACAAATGATTTGCACAGAAACTCGTTTACTAGTGGCCTGTTCACAAAAAAGAATTCTTGAATTCAGTCTGCGCTACTTTTTAAAATCTATTTTCCTGCGTGTCCTATGTTCTATGTGCAAGGTGCGTATTTCCTTCAAAACTACATACTTATGAAATATTGGACAAAACACACTCAAACTGTATACTAGATCGAGCGAAGACAGTTCCATCACTGAAAGCACTATAATCCAGCCTCTCAAGTGATATTTGCTGTTGTAGCCTACAGCGGAGTGGAGATAGAGGAGGAGGAGGAGGCGGTACTCACCACATACAGCTGCTTCCACAGGACAGACCACTCCTGCAGCGTAGAGGTGACCTCTGTAATGATGGGGTCCTCCAGCGGGACCAGTGTCTCATATTGCCTGCACAGAAAAAAACAAATATTGACCACAGGTTAGTGTAATCGCCTTCCAACAAGTAGTTACAAATGAATACTATATTAAATAAAAAATAATGTATTTATTTATTTATATATTTATTTGTTTGTTTGTTTGTTTGCTTGTTTATTTGTCTGTTTGTTTGTTTATTCTCAATTGTAGTTAGTAGTAATGAATGATTACTAAATTTAAATAAAAATAACATTTTATTTATGCATAAATATGCAAAAAATCTATCTATCTATCTATCTATCTATCTATCCTCAAAAGTATTTGGTAGTAATGAATGATTACTATATTTAAATAATAATAAAAATAGCACTTTATGCGTCATTCATTCATCCATTCATTCATTCATCCTCAGAAGTAGTTAGTAGTAATGAAACATTACTATATTTAAATAAAAATATTAAATATAACATTAATGACATTTTATTTCTGCATACAAAATATTTATTTACTTATTTATTTATTTGTATTTATTCACTAATTCATTGCTATAAATATGTAATGTAATATATTTACTACACACTATATTTAAATATTAAAAAAAACATAAATAATACCTTTTGTATACATATAAAATAAACCGATGCGGAAAACAACAAACACTGACCAGAGGTTAGTTCGATTACCCCCAAAAAGTAGGTAGAAGTAATACATGAAATAACACTAATAACAATTTATGTATTCACAAATAAACTTTTGTAAAATAATTTCAACTTCCGGTTTTGGTAGTAAATTTGATAAATCTTAGGGAAAGTCCTTTGTTGAAGTATTTCATATAGGCTCTTTAAAATAACATTGTACTGTACATAGAGCTATCATCATAACCCAATAGCATTAATTTGTCCTGCTTCATCTTCCTGCTGTCGCATTAGCTCCTCCTGTCCATTCATCTCTCCATATTGTTGTACATCCATCAGCCCTCACTGTCCTTCCTGTGTCCTTTTCTGACACGCAGTGGAAACAGATTGAGCTCTTTGTTCTGCTTTATCATCACATGTGTCCAATGTAACAGCTTTCAGAGTCATTTTCTCCTTGTTTTCTGAATTCTGATGAGACGCTATAATTTGATCCTGCGACACAGGCTGAACATGGAGCACAGCGCTCCCTCTCCGAGATTTATAACTGAAGCTCAGCAACAAAAATATAACATCATAGCTATTTACATAAAGCAGTCTTGAAACAGCGATTCACAAACTTTATTTTTTTTTTTTTTACAGTATATTCAGTTAGAGATAATTTTGTAATAATATTGCTCACTTCATTACACCTATGAAATGTCCCCACAATTCACAAAAACACTCTTGCTCACTCTCATCCATTGGTGAGCAAGTTATATATTGCTACATTTTTCCAAATCTGAAGAAACAAACTCATCTATATCTTGAATGGCCTGAGGAAGAGTAATTTTCAATGAACTATTTATTCTTCTTCAAGTGCAAACTGAATGTTTTTAGACACTTAAAAGCATGTTAATTGCTAATTAAATCAAAATGTATTATAGTTTAAATTTATAATAAATGCAATTAGGGTTTTTTTTTTCTTTTTTGAGCTTTTTGACACATTAGAAAGTAGAAATTAAGTACATCTTTATATATGTATTCATATTTCTAATGTGCCACTGAATGCACTAAAAAATATTTATGTAAACTAAAATACATTCCGTAAACTAATAACATGATGATTTAAAATTCATGTTGAAGTAAAACTTTTAATTTGACATTATTACAAAGTAAAATTGCACTTAAGTGTGTTAAGAAACAGTCTTGAAACTATCTCTCTTTAAGTGCACTTTCATTTCATTAATATTACATTATCTGCAAGTACATGTTTTTAAAAATTACTTTTAAGATTTAAAGTACACTACAAGTGCACATCCGATAAGACAATATAAACCTCTCTGATTATCCATTAAATCAATTATCCCACAAAAAACTTTCAATACATGAAGCGTTTGAATCCCAGGAGCTGATGATCTCACATCACACCAAGCAAATATTTGATAGAGAGAAATGAGAATAAGAGATCTTCCAAAAAATGAAACCTCAGCCTTTCAGGCATGTGACGAAACTCATGAGCCAGCAGGAGAGGAGAAAGGGAATCAGAGGATTGAGATAAATTAATAAATAAAACGTCTCTCTTCCATTCATCTCTCTCCCTGTCGCCTTTCCTCAATCAAACCATTTGTTCTCTATAGAGGGAGCAGCTTGACGTACTTCAGTATAAAGACACTTACCCCCGGTTCGTGACGACAGCTTTCTTCAAGTGGACGTAGCCGGCTGGGAAGATCCCCTGCGAAACAAAAGGGAAGAATGTTACATCTCTGCTTCTGCGACTGTAAGCCTCCATGAAGAGCGTGAGCGAGCGAGTGGACGCGTCTCTGGGAATGTGAGTGAGCAGAGGATGATTCCAGCGGCCCTGCTGGATGCAGATCATGTCATAATCTTTGCTTTTTGTGCTCATGTTGCTTGAGGCTGAATCAACCTTAGGAAGTTGCCGGTTCCTCGACTAGATGTGTCAAAGCCCAAGAAGTCCCTCTGGAGAAGAGAAGTTGTTCTTCTCAGACTGCTCATACTTGATCAGTGTCGAGAGTGTAGTGGAAATAAGGACAGCTGAATATTAACCATCAGGACTTAAAGAGATCGTTCAGCCAAAAATAATTTACCAAAAATAATGATGGTTGACTCATTCATATGCCATCAGAAAACTGTACAACTTTCTTTTCTCTGTGGAAAACAAAGGAATAAATGTTGAAAATGTTTTGTTTTGTTGTTGGGTTTTTTATGATATATGTTGGGTTTTGTTCCATGTTTTGAATGAAATTCAAAGTGTTCCAGTGTTGTTTTGAACTCCAGTGACTTTGAACCCTAATGTTTTTGTTGTGGTTGTTGTTGGGTTTTAGGTTTGTTTCATGTGTTGTTTTACTTTGTTAGTCAGTGTTTCCATGTTGTTTTGAAACCCAATAACTCTCATTACATAGATACAAACATTTTTCAAAATATCTTCTTTTGTGTTCTGGAAAAAGAAAGAAAGACACAAATAAGTAGTCATAAATAAATAGCCATTTGAAATAAATACATTGTTTTTGGTTGTTCATGTATTTTGTGTTTTGTTTTGTTTTTATTTTTGTTTTGAACCCCAATGACTTTCTTTATATGAACAAAAACATTTTTAAACATTTGTCTAAATGAATAAATAAATAGTTTTGGATCCCAATGAAAATGTCATTACATTGACAAAACATAATTTGACTGTTATTATTGACAGTTCTAAAAAAATAGTTTCTTTACTGTAATCACAAATGTTCAAAATGTAGTACTTACTGTTAAAATAATGATTTTTGACCATAAATAATAATCCTATTTATTAGGTTAATTAAAAATAGACAGACAATTGACTCTTCGCAAAGATTCGGCTCCTATATGGTATGTGCACACCAAAGAGAATTTTATTATTCATGTGAGTAGATTACATACAAAGTCAATGCAAAGACGCAAATAGATGCAAATTCGCACGGGGGTGCAAATGACACGAATTGGGCTATGCAATTGCTGCAAATGCGAAATATTTGCCTCAATCGTGTCTTCCGCGCAAGTTGAAAAATTTCAACCCAAGTAAAAAATTCGTATGACGCATTGACATGCAAGCCAATCAGCGAAGAGCTTATTGACACATCCAGTCTGACACATCTGGTTGTATCAGAAAATGGAGGAGAGCATTACGCAATATTTTTATTTGTGTGAGTGACAGGAAAAACATCCCGTGAGTAATCTAGAGTGATAACACGATGCGAATTTTCGCTTCGCTTTTTTTTTTTTCTACATCTGCTCTCACGCAGTGAAAAATACATCGCAGAGCAAAGAGAAAACTGACAATGTGCCAATGGATAAGGCAGAACAGGTTACTTCTGGTATGAAACAAAGTCTCAGCTTTCAAATTTTGTCATTTTTTAAGAAATTCAATCAATAAATACCATTTTGTGGCTCTTGTCGTGACAGATCGCTCTAGCGCCTCAGTTCAAGCGGCACGTGAACTGATCATCTCTTCCTCTTTACTATTTATAGCATGAAATAAACATGAATGAACATCAGAAGGAATCTTGTTTCAGCCGCAGAAAGACGTCAATACACACTATTTTTCAAGTTCAAGTCTACCAATGTTAATCTATTCTCCAGGGATGCGTTTCCCAAAAGTAACTACGGCCAGAAGTTTCGTCGTTACCAACAGAGTTCTATGGAATTAACAACCATAGTTAGCTAATGATGCTTCTGGGAAACGCACCACTGTCTGGCTTGTTTGTTGGACAAAATGGCAGATTTGGGATTATGATTGGTCAGATCACCTGTCAATCAAACTCCCAGCAAAGGGTCAATTGTTCACATTTACTACAAGTTATAGAATCAATGTGAACAGTTTAGATAATCTGGAAGTTCACATTGAGATCTCTGAATTTTGATAGTATTTATATATATATATATATATATATATATATATTAGCAAATCAGAGCACAGTTTGAGAAATTAAAATCTGTTCTGAAACCAATGAGGAGATTTGAGAGATTATCTTTTTACCACTGTCTTTTTCTCAGGACAAAATCAGAGAAGCAAGAGACTTCAGAAAAAGTCTCCATTTGCTTTTTATTTATTATCATTGCTGTCTAGGAAAAACATCTCAGATATACTGTATACACTGAGACATCAGTCTCCTAAAGAGATCTTACTTGTGATTTGATCTTGAACTCCATGAACTACGTTAACTACCTGCCTTGAACTACATTAATTTGATGACTGAACTTAACACATGCTTGATTCTTCACCAGAAAACTAGTCACTCTTCTCACTCTCTCAGTCAATAACTGCAATTGAGAAGAACACTTTTAAATCTCAAGAGCAATTTATTTCATTTCAGTCAAAGTGTGCAAAGCTCTCAACTTTAAAAGTAATCAATCTAAGGGATCTGGGCGTCTAAAAAACATCATTTATCACACAAGTGGCTTTAGGAGAATGAAGCGGAGCTTAGCACAAAGCAAGAACATCCCAAACAAACATCTCAGCTGAAGAATCCAGATGGTGGAGCTTCTTGCCACATACAGTTGTTGCCTAATTGTCTTCGCTGTTCACTTTCAAAGGTCAGATTAATTAGTAATTGAGGACACCAAATGCTCTGGAACAAACCTCCATCTGCTGGAGGAAGGATTCCATGTGCACGGATGACAAACCAGCATATGTTAGTATTCATGAGAAGGGCCGTCACTCGTTAATCGCTGCTTTCGGTCATACATGAAGACTTCCTGTTGTTTGAGGAGAGCTCTTTTCATGCTGATGACAATGGAAATCAATTATACATGTTTGAAGAATTCACGCATTCATTCATTAAAAGCCAAAACGTATTTATACAAATTGAAGAAAAGCCCAGATTTCATTGCAAAAGCTAGTATATATTATTTTTTAAGATCATTTTCACCCCAAATTCTCATTACCTACATGCTTTTGGACATACTACTTTATATTTGTATTAATATTATTTTATTTTAATAAATTAAAGGCAGTAGAACAACAATCACTTTTATTTTATATTGTATATATATATATATATATATATATATTTTTTTTTTTTTTTTCACATAAAGTGATTAACTGCATTACGGTAGTGATTTATTTTTATGAAAAAATATTTAATAAATGCTAAAAGGCAGTACAACAATTATTATCATGTTACTTTACAATTTTAATAATTTTTAAAAATTCACATTAAAGTGATGAGATTTTGTTGCATTATGGTAATGACAGCTGTGTAAAATGTTCTTAACTGTCATAAAAATGCTAAATCATAAAAGACAATACAACAATTATAATCATTATACTTTAACATTTTAATATTTTTATTTATATATTTTTTCACATAAAAGTCATGAGATTTTGTTTCATATTTTGTTGCATTATGGTAATGACAGTTAATGTGCTTCACTGTCATAAAAATGATTTTAAAAATGATTAATTTTAAAAGGCAGTACAACAATTATTACCATGATACTTAAATTTTTTTATATATTTATATATTTTTTCACATAAAAATTATGAGATTTTGTTGCATATTTTGTCACATTACATTAATGACAGCCGTGTAAAATATACCATTGTCATGAAAATGATTTAAAAATGATTCATTACAAAAGGCAGTACACCAATTACTACCATGATACTGTGTTATTTATTTATTTATTTATATGTTGAGATTTGGCAGTTGTGTCAAATGTGTTTCACTGACAATAAAACGATTAAAATGATAAACTATAAAAGGCAGTACAACAATTATAACCATGATAATTTATCATTGAAATGTTTTTGTATTTATATGTTTCACATAAACATGATGAGATTTTATTATGGTAATGACAGTTTAAAATGTGCTTCATTGTCATAAAAAATAAATAATATTAGCATTAAAATAATTCAACAAATGTATGATTTAAAACAATATCTAATTTATATCATTTTATTATTTTTAAAATAATATTAATTTTAAAAAAATAATCGCAAAAATGAAATTAATTTGGGGTGAAATATGGCCCAGAAATGTTCTTCATATTTTTTATGAGATTTATCTTAAAGCCAAAAAACATACTTTCTAAATCACAACAAACGTAAAAACTTAACAAAAGGAGTAACAAAAGAAAATGAGTTAAAAAAAACAAAAACTTGAAGACGACTCTTTGGTTTGATCAATAATTCAAGCTGAAGGCGTGGTGTGTGGCATTTCCAGACTGCGTATGAATCACGCGCTGATCCACAGAAGGACTCTAGCATTGTCATTCTGTCCCGCGCTCAGCATCCATTTTGGATGCGGATAATAAAGCTACTCTATATGAGCTGAACTGGGAGGAGATGTTATTGTAGGCCTGAGGCGGCACAGATGTGCTTGTGTGTGTGTGTGTACACATCATCTACATCTGTTGAAACTCATGTTATCAGTGTGTGTGTGCCTGAAGCATACAGTTTATTTTATTATTTTGATCCTAAGCACCAGATCGGAGTGATGGAAATAAAGTAGCATGTGTCATGAACGACAGGAGTGATGACAGCTGAGTCAGCAAGAAGCTTTAAAGGACTGTAATAAAACTTGATTTGAAAGTTAGTTAAATTGCAAACAAAAAAGATTCAATAATATAATATAATATAATGCAACTTGAAATACTGTATAAGACATTTCAAATCTTTCTTGTATTTTTTCCCCAAAAATGTAAAATGTAAAATTTTAATCTGACTTTAATGTCTCAGAATAATTAAACTGTGAGTCATTTTATTGGCTGAAGCACTAGCAGAAGTTGGTCACCAATGTTTAGTGTAGAAACTTCTTAAGCTGTTATTACTGTCTAATAGTTAATAAAAGCTGTAAGGACTTCCTAAACTTCAGTCATGTACAGCTAATAGGCTTTAAATCTGTCAGACTGATGTGGATCAGGGTATTTAAGAAACAGTCAAATGCTGAATTTCTTCCAAAGTCGGATTTTCTAACTTGATATCTCAGACTTTTGACTATAAGGTTTTTTCTATCTCAACACTCAGAAGATGGAAAAAACAGCATGACAAACAAACTGCACAGGATTCTGTTCTGCATGTGTACGATTATCAACAGATGATCATTTGCTGTGTTTTACACACCTGCAAACATTTGTAAAACAAGTTGTTTCATCATTTAATAAAGTTAATTTCGAGTTAAGTTTCCAACTTCAAGTGCCCTTCTAGTGTACTTTTCAAATCATCCAGATTCTAATGAGAAAATCAAGCCTTGAAAAAATCTAAATTTACACCGATATCAGCATGTGAACAGTTCTTCATCATAATCTTGACTTGACAGGGGTTCTGAATGGTTAACAACCAAGTTCGCTAAAGCTAGCACCCAAATCCAAACCAGTAAGCCATGGGAATGAACTCCAGGGGAAGAAATTGCTTTAAATTAATATTACAGCCATGTTAAACTCAAGATTTCTCTTGATATCTCCTGATAGATGAATGACTCACAGGAACAAAATCAGTCACATTTAATATAACTCTGAATAAACAAACACAGTCCTAGCTTGCAGCGTGTGAGTTTATGAAATGCACTTTGAAGTTTTTCCTCAAATCCTCAAAACAAGACTTATTTTTCGATCATTAAACGTTTATGAAGTATTTCACGCAATATTAAATGAAACATATTCAAAGAATTAAGTAAAACATCAAGACACACATCAACTTTGTGTGTTTTACACAAACTAGTGTGATAACTAGCTCAACAGTTAGCCGAAAACATCATTTATTTGAGAAGCAAAATTGTGTAAGATAATAATACTCGTTTTCAGACAATATATCCTGAGTTGCTTGCAGTGGGAGGGGCATTATTATTTAAGCAAGCATCTGATTGGACAAAAATCTGAGTAGTGCAAGATGAGTCATCGATATTGGTGGTTTGTTTCTCAGAACAAAGAAACTGTCAATTTTAAGTGCTAAAAATGTTTATTTTAACGTATGCGCTTGAAATGGCTGCAATAATTGTTGCTAGGAGGAGACACTGTAGAGAACAAAGAGCACGTGGTAGAAGGGAGAGGATTTTTTCCACATGTTTTAATTTATTTGGAATGCCAGAAGAACACGAAAATATTGTTTGCCAAGCCATGTTATTTTTGATTTGCTTCAGGAAATAAAAGACGACTTGGAACCCTCAACTAGGAGTCACGCAATACCAGGACTATCAAAACTTATTGCAACTTCTAGCTTCATTTTTGGGTCTCTGGTTCTTTTCAACGTACTGTGGTTTCTTTATTTATTTATTCTTTATTTGTGACTACTCTAATTTACGCTGCGCTTGGTACAGTATATTGTGTTGGTCGATGTGTAAATGAGATGTTGTGTCTGTGTTGTTTAATTTGCATGTTGTTAGTAAATCATGTATGTGTGTACATATATATATTCATTTTTGTATGTGCGAATGCAGGTAGTCGACACATGCGCTTGAATATATATATACATATATATATATTTATTTATTTATACAACAGTTCTTTCTGGTTCTTGAATCTGATTGGCTGATAGGAGTGCGA
>JAFVLL020009291.1:0-11517 GCA_021397915.2 Tor tambroides
GCTGTTGTTATTGATTCTATTTGGATGTCTACCGGAAGTTAAGTTAGGGCCACAAAAGCGCGCATGCGCAGTAACGTTTGTTTATGTTGTTGCCGATGAAACCGTCTATATCAGCCACATCTGTTTTTATTATTTGGCTCACTCTGGGTTGGGTTATGGCACTGATTTTTTTTTCAATTCTGGCTAAAAAGATGTGGACTAGTCACAATCACAAACTAATCTGGGCCACACTTTAGCTGTTGATTTGGGCCAGATATGGGCCAGATCAGCGCCAAAGGAAATTTGCTGACTGGGTGTAGTCTCATAATTGAAGTGTAAATTCTACAGATTACATCACTGTCCAGTATTGTACTGTCAGCAATTTATAAAAACGTTTTCATAATTGTAACATACATATTTACATACATAAATATACATAAACATGAACAGCATTTTCTCCACGTTTCTGTGGTGTTGTTGCTCAGCAATGGCATGGACGCGATGTTGTCTGGGGGTTTGGCAAAAGGAGGGTGGGACGGTGGGCAGTGCTTGGGGTGGTGACTGAAGGCAGTGACTGAGTAGTTCGGATGTCACATTTTTACGGAAGTCACAACCAAGCGGCAACCTCCCGCTCTCTCTAGTGAAACCAACACGGAAGTGACTAAAACTGCAATTCATCGACTGGCCGCTAGAAGCTGGCTCCAAAAGGGAGTCAGTCCCATAGACCTCCCATGTTAAAATGCCCACCTTTACAGCAGAAAAAAATATGTTTACAGCCTGGTACAAAAAGTGGTTTTGGTCTGTATAGGTAATTTTGCCCTTCATGACAACTGTGAGGGGGTGATTTTTTTTTTTTTATATCTCATCCATTTAAATTATATTAAGCCTTAAAGTTCTGCATAATTAAGGGCATGGCCACTTGAGTGACAGGTGGATTGCCGATCTGCTCCACAAAAGGCAAAAGACCATAACTCACTAGTGTGAAACTTAGAAAAATGGCTTTAAAGATTTTTATTTGTCCAGAAAAAAATAATTATAGGTAGGACACTGGAAATCTGGTAATTAGATGTTTTAATGAAAATAATTTCAATCTTGATTTTTACCGCTATTTTGAAGTTATTGTATTCTGCCTTTGCACTGTCTGCAAAAAGTGAGATGTCAGAAGTGTGCAGTACATTATTCATTGTGAAGTGTCAGAAGTGTGCAGCCCCAGACTGACAGCTGGCACTGAGTGAATAATCTGCAAAATAAAAACTTTAAAACTTTAAAGATTATTTACGATTAATTATTGTTGTCAAGTTATCTAGTTGTTTCTTGTTTCAGTTTGTTAGATCATGATCTATCTAATTTTTTTGTCTAATGAAGTGCCGACAAGCACACAAGTTACACTGTAATTTAAATGTGGCAGATTTTAATGGACAGCAAAACAAAGGCAGAATACCATATAACTCTGGCACAGTAATATTGACGAACGGCTAAACAAAGGCAAAGCACTGTAACTTAATTTGAGCGTTCCAAAACAAAGTCAAAGAGCGGTAACTGATGTTATAGTCTAACGTTACCGTGTTCTGCCTTGCTTCTCCTGAGCGTTTTTCCAATATACTAATACACATGATAAAGGAGGTCATGAATGCCCCAAAATGATCAATAACTCATTTTTGCCCAAAAACGAAGTTATGGTTTTTTGTCTTTGCACGGCAGCACTGCTGTCACTGCTGTCGAGTGGGGCGGGCGTGGTTTTAGCACCTCAGCTTCACCCACGTCCCACCTTTTTGCCCATTTTCGATTATCCGGGAGTGACGCGCGGTGACACGCTGCCAAGATGGCGGCGGTCGTCTCCGCCCACTTTAGGCTTCAAAAATGCACTTCAGAAACCTACGAGTGACGTCATGGACACTACGTCCATGTTTTTTTTTTACAGTCTATGGTCACAAAAGGCACAGCTACTTTATGCAGGCTGTGTGCATTTTACTGTGGATTGACTGTTTTGAAACTTATATGGTAGTTACATAGCCCCTAGACCTCAGTTATCATGAAAAAAACAGGAAATTTCAGTTTTTACCTTTAAGCACTTCTCACCCACACCCTCATTGCGAAGTCTTGATTTGCTACGGTGGTCATTTCTGAGCGTTCTATTGTGGATTACCTTTCAGTGTTTGTACCTGGACTGTGTTACCGTGTTTGATTCCTTGCTGCCTGCCCTGACCTATTGCCTGTTCTTTGGACTGTGATTGTTAGCCACCTGCCCCAATCTTTTGCCTGCTCTTTGGACTGTGACTGTTAGCTGCCTGCCCTGATCTCTGGCACGTTCTCTGGACTGTGTTTGTTTGTATACCTGTCTCAATTCACTGCTGTGTTGCTGCTTTGTACTATTACAATCATTGTGTCAATAAAGCTGAAGATGGATCCTCACTCCACTGACTTGTCGTTACAGATACTGATCGTACTTTTTTTTCCAAGCACATTTTACTAATTCCAAACCACATCAATCTTAATAACTACTATTAATTTTGTTTTTAATCATTTATAAGTGATATGTAATTGTCCATGAAGGCTGGAAGTGAAAAATTTCTTATATTCAGGTGTGCATAATTATTAGGCAGGTTTCTTTTACAGATAAAATGAGCCAAAAAAGAGATTTAACTAAATGGCTCCTGATGGTTTCACACCTAATTATTCACCTTAATTCCTGATTCTTTTGCAGTTAACGTGTCTTTTCTTCTCCACCTGTTTTTTTCTGACCGTGCTGACCCAATGAGCATTTTACTGTCCATTGGTCATGCCTTAACTATGCAATTTCTGTATTGCATTAGTTTTGAATATTTCTCATGGGCATTTAATAATTTTTCACTTTTCAGTCTGAGATAAATCTCTTTTTTTGGCTCATTTATCTTTAAAAGAAAACCTGCCTAATAATTGTGCACACCTGAATATAAGAGGTTTTTCACTTCCAGCCTTCATGGACAATTATATATCACTTATAAATGATTAAATACAAAATTAATAGTAGTTATTAAGATTGATGTGGTTTGGAATTGGTAAAATGTGCTTGGAAAAAAATATGATCAGAATATCAACTTGCTGTAATGTGGGGTTTTGGGGTTCTGTGTCTTGTTCTTGTTTTCATGTCTTTTATTTTGAAGTTTGGTTATGGTTCCTGTTTGTGTCATGCTTCCCTTGCCCTCATGTCTTCATGCTATTGGTTCTCTTGTTCTTTGTGTCATATTCTGATTGGTTGTCCTAGTCGTGTCTTGTTTCCTCATTGGTTGGTTCTTGTCATGTGACCCTGATTGTTTGTTATAAGTAGCCATGTCTTTGCCATTGATCCTTGTCGTGTATTAATGTTGTAACCTGCTGTCAGTGAGTTTAGTCTGTTCATGCCATGCTAAGTCTGTCTCTGGGCAAGTCTGTTTCAAGTCTGTTCAAGTCAAGTCAAGTCTGTTTGGATTATGTTTGGATTCTGGATTTCACCTTGTAAATAAACTGCACTTGGGTTCCTCATTACACTCGCCTTCAGTGGATTCTTTACACTTGCCTAATAATTATGCACACACTGTATAATTGTACATTTAAACATCTACTGCTTGAGATTGAAAATATTTTTTGTAGATTACCATTATTACCAACAATTAATTATTTGTTCAGATAACAATGTAAAAAAAAGTCAAACAATAATTATATAATCATTTTATATATTGCAAATTTCTCCCCCATGCACCTCTGCAAAGCCAAAGCTAGGGTACTTTTGAGGATTAGTCTTTGGTAGCTGAAAGAATAGCTTCAGCAGATTCCAGGTCCAAGGCGACAGAGATCTAAAGGTTATTCACAGCGCTAAAGTACAATGCATTACCCAGACCCAATAAAAAACGGACTAGACTGCCTCCAAGAGAACATGACCACCCACAAAATTATGAGAAATTATTTATATAGTTATACACTGCTCAAAAAAATTAAAGGAACACATTGAAAATACATCAGATATCAATGGGAAAAAATATCATGCTGGATATCTATACTGATATGGACTGGGTAATGTGTTAGGAACGAAAGGATGCCACATCGTTTGATGGAAATGAAAATTATCAACCTACAGAGGGCTGAATTCAAAGACACCTCAAAAATCAAAGTGAAAAAATGATGCAGCAGGCTAGTCCATTCTGCTGAAATTTCATTGCAGCAACTCAAAATGGTAGTAGATTGTATGGCCCCCACGGATATGCCTCCCCAGACCATCACTGACCCACCACAAAACCGGTCATGCTGGACGATGTTACAGGCAGCATAACGTTCTCCACGGCTTCTCCAGACCCTTTCACATCTGTCACATGTGTTCAGGGTGAACCTGCTCTCATCTGTGAAAATCACAGGGTTCCAGTGGCGGACCTGCCAATTCTGGTGTTCAATGGCAAATGCCAATCGAGCTCCATGCTGAAGCAGTGAGCACAGGGCCCACTAGAGGATGTTCTGGAATCTTCTCCATGCTCTTGAGACTGTGCTGGGAGACACAGCAAACCTTCTGGCAATGGCGCGTATTGATGTGCCATTCTGGAGGAGTTGGACTGCCTGTGCAACCTTTGTAGGGTCCAGGTATCACCTCATGCTATCAGTAGTGACACTGACCCTAACCAAATGCAAAACTAGTGAAAAACAGTCAGAAAAGATGAATAGAGAAAAAAAAAAAAAATGTCAGAGGCCTCCACCTGTAAAACCATTCCTGTTTTGGGGGTTTGTCTCATTGTTGCCCATCTAGTGCACCTGTTGTTAATTTCATTAACACCAAAGCAGCTGAAACTGATTAACAACCCCCTCTGCTACTTAACTGACCATATCAACTTCCCAGGAGTTTAATTGACTTGATGCTATACTCTGATTAAAAAGTGTTCCTTTATTTTTTTTGAGCAGTGTCATTTATACTTATTTATGATTATTTATACATGTTTTCAAACAAAACACCTATAAACCTGGAATTACTCCATGGCTATAGTAAAAAAGAAAAGAAAAAAAGACTTGAGTTTAATGCATCATAATAAAGATAGATACATTAATTGCAAATTCTGCCATGTCCACCAGGGGGAGACTCAGGCACTTTGACTCAGGCTCTTTATCATTAAAGGTAGAGTTTTCATTCTGCATACAAGTATTAAATCATATTGGGTGTCAGTGCCCATCATTTGCATTAATTGGTCACTATTCCTGACCTTGGAACCCTTTAAGATGAATTTTGCATCTCATTTTCATATATTTTACATTTAAAAATTTTCCCATTGTTCAAGCCAGTGTTCACTTCTGTGGATCCTGGTGTGATAAGAATCATCCTACAAACATTCAGAACATACATCACAGTGTATGTGCTTGCATTTGAAGCCATTATCAAGCAGTAAAGTTGCATTAGTTTGAAGAAGGTACTTGCCAACTTGAATGCTTCATGTTCACATGCTTCAGTACTCTTTACATTTGACTAAAGCTGCAGTAGGGACCAGAGGTGATACTGTCATCAAAAAGTTTATTTATATATTGATTGTATTTATAATTCTATTTTACTTATGACATTAAGTTATGACATTACCAGGCCTACATTTGACCAATATGTAGTCTCTATTTTTAGCTGTGCACAGTGGTTTGACAATGTTATGCAAAGTAAAAACTTAGTTTGCATGATATTCATTATATTTGCAATGTGCCATTCCCCCCAAGACATAACTGACGTTGGTTTTGGAACTCTACCTTGATATCATCACCACAGACTGTATTTTGTTCTCTTTTGACCTTATAGAGGAAGCTGGTGCCAGTTGTCACACAGGATGTATCTCAATAGGTATAAGTCAAATTTAACCTAATTACACAAATGCTTGTAGTTTTGTCTGTTAGCTTCAGACATGAGTTAAAAACCGTCTACAAATGTTTTTTTATTTTTATTTATTTATTTATTGTGAATTCCATCCCTCAAATTAAAAAAACAAAACAAAAACAAACAAACAAAAAAAAACTTACGTATCATGTTTTAGCTGGCTGTTGGATAAACTTGTAAATACTAAATATCACCCTGGCAGTCAAATGTGTAATGAATAATGTACTCAGAACTAGGTTATTGTCATAAATAATAAGTTGAGGCAAGATGTCACATGATTTATATGTTTTAATGTAATACAATGTATTACTATTTTATTACAATATCTGTTGGGTAAAATAATGTGTTTTGATATTTTTAGTATATTAGTGTATTTATTTGGTGTGCTGCTTTTTCCATTTTGCTATTTCGTAAATCATTTAGCTTTTTCATCAGTCAGGTTCTGATAGTGACAACTTACCAATACAGTAGTTGACAACTTGACAATAACCTATATAATGTGACAATAGGCCCTGCTTTCAGGCTCAGCATGTTTTATATAAACTGAATCTTATATGAATCTTTTTCCTGGGCAATAGCAGTGGGAAAGGATGGATTAATAGCTTTTTTTAATATACAAAAAATTGATATCTGCCCTGAGAAATGTTCACTAGAGTATAAAATGTTACAATTAACCTTGTTCATCCTAAATGTGTTCAGTTTCGTAATGCTATTAAGAAAAGAACTAAAATGGCATGTTCCTTTTTTATTATATAACATCAGTAATGTAGAAAGATCAGTTGATGGTATGATTATATTGTACTGTGAAGTAGATGTAGTAGAGGGTTCTGTAACAAACTCACTTATGAATGACGCCTTTTTAATGAAGTGATTGCATAAGCTTTAAATGCAGTGATGTAGTGGTGATACCAGAGGCTGACCTGGGATCAGCAGGTTGAGTGTGGAGTGTCACTTCCTGTAAGTGCAGAGAGAGGCAGTGCTGAGTTAAAGACACACAAACACAGACACATTACAGCAAAATAGCGAGAGGGAAGAGAGAGGCAGATGATCTGAGCTTCAGCCGCTTGTCTGCTTTTAAAAACATTGATCATGAATATATCAAGAGGATCCGACTGAATCTGTCGCTCGTGTTTAAAGGAGTCAAAGCGAAACCATTTTTTTTTTCCCTCCGTGGCGCACGGAGTTCTCGCACTATTTATCAGCCCGATACATTTCAAATCATCATTACAGAAGATATTTGAGATATTATTATTATTTACTGTGTATTTGAGGCGAGAGGCTTTTGAACATGGGATGTTTGGGCAACAGCAAGACAGAAGATCAGCGCATCGACGAGAAGGCGCAACGAGAGGCGAATAAAAAGATCGAGAAACAGTTACAGAAAGAGAGACAGGCGTATAAAGCCACACACCGCCTGCTCTTATTAGGTAAGACAGGAATCTATAACCCATACATTAATAACAGATAGATATGTGTCAGCAAACTTCGATTAGAAATATGGATATATCTTCATCACCATCATCATCATCATGGATGGATTGATAATTTCTCCATGGCTCAGGAAATACTCCTATTTTAGCTAAGTACCATCTTATGTCTTTTTTCTATGCTTTTTAAGGCGCTGGGGAATCCGGGAAGAGCACTATAGTCAAACAGATGCGGATCCTGCACGTCAACGGCTTTAACGCAGAGTGAGTCTGTGTTTATTTAGCTTTATTTACTGACACTGGGCCTGTATTGTGTTTATTATAACGGATGCGGCATTTATGTTGAGGCTATTAGAATATTGACGGGCATCAGATGTTAGCCTGTCCGGTGCGTTTCAATGGCTGTCGCTAAATCTAGTGAGCTGCCTACCTAGACAGTATTTTTGGTTATCATAGGCGTGTGTAGCATTTTGGGCCTCATTTTTGGTCATCATGGACGTATGCAAAATTTTTCGAGTCTCAAATTTGACCGACCACCTATACAACATTTTGGGCTATAGGTGTGTGCAGCATTTTCAGCATTATTTCTGAACTGCGTACCCAGACAGCATTTTTGAGCATATTTGAGTCTCACTTATGTTTACCTAGACAGTATCTCTGGGCCTTATCTCATGGCAGATTAAATAGTTAATAATAATAAATAACATCTGGATTGATTATATATCAGTGTTCTGTGCTGTTATTTCCATGTTCACTATCAGGATGGCCAGAAATGAGGTCACACTGTGCAATAGTCTGTGTGCTGTGTTTAGGCATGTGACACATGTAATCACAACTTGCCCATTGATAAGGCCCAACTTTGAGTAATATTAGTCACATTAGTCAATTATGGAGAATTATTTTGACATTTTGAGATGTCATTCATTCTTTAATGACAGTTATTTCCTCCTATTTTCCTCCTCCTCTGTTCAGAGAAAAGAAGCAAAAAATATTGGATATCAGGAAAAATGTGAAGGATGCCATTGTGGTAAGTCATTTTTGTAAATAAAAATTGTTTTATCTCTAGCAGTTGTGTTTTGCTGATTAGTGTCCACATTCAGCCTGCTTTAAAACCTTTGTTTCCATATTCCAGACGATAGTATCTGCTATGAGCACCTTAACGCCCCCTGTGTCAATTGCCAACCCGTCCAATCAGCCTAGAGCTGAGTACATCAAAAGTATAGCTCCACTCTCAGATTTTGACTACACAGAGGTAAGACACCACATCTCAATCTGTTAAAGCGCTAAGCAGAGTAGCTAAAAAAGAATTTTCAAGGAAAATTGATGTCACACACTTGATCATAGAAATGTTGGTTCTGGAGTTGATTAGACAGTAGTTCTGTGTAAGTGTGTCATCATGGTTGAAGTGGTGAACAAATTCCCTTTTAAATCCTATCAGTGGTTTAGATGCATACTCCATAATGTATTCTCTGCAATAGATTCTTACACGTGCTTTGCCTATGTCTGTTCATGGCAATTGATGTAGATGTCAGTCAATGTCATAACTTTGTGGGTCATTTGTTTTGGTATTAGGAAAGATCATGTTAACTAGGGCAGATGCTTATGTTAAATGTAACTTTTTTTTTTTTTTAGTTACATGAATTATAATGGTTTCATTTTATTCTATTTGACTTTTTACTACTAGTCACAGTATGCGCACACATTATTATTATTATGTTATTATTATTATTATTATGCAAGTAAAGAATGTGACAGTATGTACATGTGGCAAAAAACAAAACAAAAAAAAAAACAGGACAAACAAGCATAAATACTACTAGCAAACATTATAAGTCCATTTTGATAACTCCTGTTTGTGTATTCTCATTCTTATCGATAAATAAGAGAAAAAGCTTCTTAATTGCTTTCATTAAAAAGCTTCTTAATTACCGTTTTGAAATATTGAAATATCTAAAGTCATTTACAGTCATTAACCATCTCCATGTCATGCTCATTTATGTAATAAACCAGTGGTCTCAAACTCAATTCCTGGAGGGCCACAGCTCTGCAGAGTTTAGCTCCAGCCAGCTCCAACTCACACCTGCTTGGAAGTTTCTAGTGATCCTGAAGAGCTTGATTATCTGGATCAGGTGTGTTTGATTAGGGTTGGAGCTAAACTGTGCAGAGCTGTGGCCCTCCAGGAATTGAGTTTGAGACCAATGTAATAAACAAATGTGCAATGGCCATGGGCATTTTTTTTAATGGTTATAAAATATGAATCTCCTCCTAAATCTGTAAGCGTGTTTTTTCAATATCTTGATAAGCTTAACAACTGTCCGTTTGAAAGACCATGTGAATAATTGATCAGCTTTACTATATGTACAGTGGATGAATGAATCAGAGGGTTAATTTATCCAGAAATGAAAAATCTGTCATCATTTACTTTACTATTTTGTTCCAAACCTATAAGACTCTTGTTCAACTTTGGAGTACAAGTAAAGATGTTTTTAACATTCTCTCATTCTTTTTGTTCATCCATTAAAAGAATATTTCACACATTAAAATGTACAAAAAGATGTCCACATGAAGGGAGCAGTCAAGCCAGCATGGTTGATTCTCCAGAAGACTTTTAGTAAATTTGTACATAGATATGGCTAAAGGGTGCTGTTAAGTTCAAAATGCAGTGGCTTCGTATAGTATAGTATATAGTATAGCCTCAGGTGTCTATTTTTTTTTTATAAAATGGTTATTACATAATTAAAAAATATTAAGACATACATATGAAAACAAATTTTATAATGTTTTCTTTTGGAGGACCTTAATGCATAAGTGAATACATATTTTGGAAGGACATTTCTAACATCAACACATTTCCATTAACGTTTCCTTACATTTTGTTTGTGGTTTGTTTAGGATTGCAGTCTAACTGTCTCCATGACCTCACAACTGCCTCAGGTCAAATGCAATAAGACCATTGCTCTGAACAGTTTTCATATTTGTCTTATGAACCTCAAAGCAAATATGTTGTCTTATTTGCAAATGTTTTCATTCAAATTATGCACTCAGTGATGTGGTGTACAAATGAACACTCATGAATATGTTATGATGATTAAATTATACACAGAATATTTGTAAACTCTAATATCTAAACAAGTTTTTACAGTAACTTTAGCATTATTTTAGTGTCTTTCACCTACAGATATCCACAAAGGAATGTCAGAGACCATGAGGAAAAATAAAAATAAACTTACCATTGTTAGGTCTGGACGATATATATAAGATATTCACAATATACAGTAGGCTTGTTAACCATGATATCACTGGTGAAAATACATTATGTAGCATTGTACTCTTCGCATGATATTTTTCATGTATTGAGCCTAGAACTGTGAATCTTCAGGCTGACAGCAAATTAATTTGATTCTTGATTCCCTGACTTTCAGTTAAATTCAAAAGAAATTTGAATTTAAATAAATGTACTTGATTCTTATATCAATATACAATATGAACAAAGATTAGGTTCAGTATTTTTTCAATTCATTTTCTATAGGATTTTTAAAAATACTTTGTCTAATATATCTTATGCATGAAAAGATCCAACTACTACCGACTGTTGTAACAAAGGTAACTTTTGGAAAGACATTACCTACATTACCATTACCTAAGAGTGAAATACAAATTGCCTGTAGACTGGGTGACAAGAAATGTAAGGGTTAATTTTACTGTGTACATGTAAGCAGTTTTCTCTAACGAGAAGGGACCGAAGGGATTTATAACGTTATTTCCCCCACGGCTGATCCACAGATCAAATATTACAAATATTACAAAACATATATTGCTCTCGGTTTCTTAGTTTCTATAAGTTTATATAAGGGTTTAGCGAAGTTATGCTTTAATACTGGGTTTAATACTCATATGTCTCACTTCAGAATTCCCCAAGAATGCTTAACGTGAAAATTGCTAATGGACTATTATAATGATAATAGAGACCGAATTTAGTATACACCTTACTGACAATGTGTATTATTTACAGGCAGGCAGATTTACTCATAATGTAACATGTGGCACATTTCACAGTAAACTTTTCCCTCCCATAGAAACCCTGTTTTCCTAAAGAAAAGCCTGTTGAACTAATGCAATGATAGAAAAAGATAAATTAATGCATTAAGACAGTAATATAAAAAGACCAAACGTACTCGGTTACTTTCATAACCTCGGTTCCCTGAGATATGGGAACGAGTACTGCGTCGTAAGACGCTGTATGGGAAAAACTCTTTTTTCCTC
>JAFVLL020009292.1:0-13592 GCA_021397915.2 Tor tambroides
GCAATACATAGTCATTTTATGACAGCAACATTTATGAATAGCGCCGCACAGTCATAAAACTTGGGTGCGAATTCCTAGGGAGGAGGAATGCATAAGATTTCGGCACCATACATCAAGAGACCCACGCATATGTATGCCTACATCAATAACAGATGTTACTTTGGCAAATGTCTCCAAGTTAGTATTGTGGCATGACACGGTTTAAGAGAATGGGACAAGAACGCAGCTTTTTGCCAGGAGTAACGTAACAGTCCTGTTGGAATGACTCTTGTGGCGTAAATCAAATCCTGTGGAAAACTGTGCAATAGTCTTCTACGTGGGCCATGTCAACACCATGCTGCATTAGATATGATTTTTTGAAATAAGGGTGCTGGTCGCACTTCCACAAATTCTTCTGACTTCTCCAGCTAATGAGGATGTTTCACCTCTGAGGAATATCTACTTACAACTAATAACATCTCAATGCCACAGTTGCCTCCGCTTGAAGCCATTAACAAGAGCAAATGGCTGCAAAATGACATTCAAAATAGAGATCTGAATACCTCATACACCCCCATCCAAAGCCTTGGGCATTATGATTATTATATAATAAAGATCTCACAACCTTTCTCAGCATGAACCGGCCTCAATATCACAAATCTTTGCAGTCACCTCAGAATGAACTCCATGTCTGTTTCAAATCAGCCACCTTAGATATGAAAAGATGAGGAGGGGGGTGTTCAAAGGACTTGGGTTTTTAGCTGTGGGAGGTGGCAGACAAAGTTAATAGGGCATGTGGTGAGAACTTTTAAGAGGAACGGGCTATTTGTAGATGAAAGGGAGAAAGGACGAGTACAGGCACAATTCTCTTGTCTGCCTGTGGCATTGACGCTAATATACACCTTTGCTCTCTATAACAATGTCCCTGAACGAGGCTGGCTCACCTGTACGCTTCCATGAACAGCGCTAAGCCTGCTATTTTAATGGGGCATATCACGAGCAATTAGCTTTACGAGGGCCTGTGCGAGGAGCATCAGCCATTAGAGACAAGTAAAATAAAGATTCTTTCATTAGCTGCAACTGTGGTTAATTCTGTAGCTCTATTAGAGGAAATGAAAATATTCAGGGTTTATAAGACAAGTAGTTTAAAGACACTTTCAATAGTGGTGGCTTGTGGTATAGGGCATGATGGGCTGTCAGTGGCCACACTTAAAGCAGCAACAAGTGGCGTAACAAGCCTCTTTCAAATTACCAACTGGTTCCAATGAGTGGAACTTTGTTTAATATATGTAATGCAATGACATATTATTAAATGTGGCTAAGCTTCCAAATACTTCTTGGGGCCACTGAAGTATGTGAACGTGAAGCACGTGAAGGACCGAAAAAAAAAAAAAGTTGTCTGGTGACTCTTTAAATAAATCCAGGTGGTTTGTGCAGTGCTAATTCAGAAGTGTTTGACGTGTGTTGCCTTCTAGAAGCATGAGCAAACATTGTGCACGTAAGAACGTCCATGAAAGACGTGCTCTGTGATATTCTGCTAAAGTGTTCTTTGGAATGTGTGCGTAGTGGCATATTCGATGGAACTAACAGATGTCATGGATGGAGGTTTGATTTGAAGATTCACCTGCAGCAGGAAATAAGCAATTTCCAAATAATGAAAACCCCACTCCTCCAGGCTTCCATGACACAACGATTACATCAGTGGCAAGAGTTTACGAGGAGTCACAAAAACAAGCGAAAACAGAAGGAGTGCACAAATAGAGTCCTATTTTGCTGAGGCCTCTGGATCAGTGCAAAATCACATGCTTACGGTATTCTGAGATGAACTAAGCCAGGCAAAACAAGTAATATTTATAGCCGCTCATCGCAAGGCAAATAAGCCAAATTTATCGGCGTAGACAACTTGAGGTCAAATGTTCAGACAGCTCCTACAAAAAGCAAGGCTGTTTCTTGAGGGTGTTTCCTTCTAAAGCTGCTGATAAACTATTGCTGCATGTCGAGGCCTTGCTGAGACATATGTGTGGTGTCAACATCCTTGAATGAGGATTGGTATGACGTCAAGATCATTCAGAAGGGCAAGATAGCGTGATAAACACTTCCATGAAACTTGTGACCCATTAAAAAGACTTTAATGTTTGGGCAACCATTTTTGCCACGGTATCTTACAATGAGCTTCACAGATACAATCAAAATGATTGAAACAATGATAAAAACATTGTATGCCATTGTTAGAATTTTATCGTTCTAAATGTTATATCAGTTTTCAAACAGCCCAAGGCGTGTGAGTCAACTGATGAGTGATCTGAGCCAATCCCACGTTTTCGTCAGGCTTGTTGCCACACGATTGGCGACGTGACACTGGCATGTTGTTGTTTTTGCAAGCCCTTGTGACACATCATAAACTTCCGATTTTACAAAAAGGCTGATTTGAATGTCATCAGTGCATTTAAAGTATGTGACGATGCCATTTGCCTCACAGAAAAAAGGGTTTTACAGCTTTCATAAGATAAGCACAATTCTCCACGCATCTGGAGTATGCCCGATTATACCTGCTGTGCGGATAGCGAGCTTTACCTGAACAGGAAGCCCTGAAGAGATCCGCTGCCATGGAAACAAAGTCACCAGGTGATTAACAGCAATGATGATCATTCATCAGTGCTACTGCAAGTACTGTAGTTCAGCTGTTAACGAGAATGATACAGCAGAATATTTTCCTCAGTATAGCATTCACTTAAGTGAGTCAAACCCAATGTGACCTTACCAACCAGTGGCAAGACCAGATTCAAATGGCAAAACTTGAGGATATGAGATTAGGCAAACACTCTCTGCCTTTGTGCAGCATACTAGCTGAACTTAATTGCGGAAGTGGTGCAAGCGGCCAGCTGTGGACTGAATCAGCTCGTGTGCTGACAGTCAGAGGGAAGTTTGAGGCTCGTAACGTGGTTAATCTGATAGCAGCAGCAACCTCCATTGAGAGCTTACTTCCTACAGGATGTGACTCATGATTGTGAGAATGTTTGAGGTGCAGTTACAGATTCACATCCGGCAGTTTGAGCAAACAACACTCTGACACAAAAATGTAAAAAATGTGCAAATATTCCAAGAATCTCGGGTATACGGATCTTGTTTAATTAGCTGACAACCAAACTCTGTTGGCATCCAAATCAAACAAGTAAAAATGCAATTGACCATGAGTGTTTCTGGGACAGAATGCAACAGGAAATGCTCGCTATCACTCTCAAACATGGCCACTCCCCCTTCCTTCTGATCCCATGAGTAACTCTTTGGCTGCATCCGAAATTGCTCCCTATATTCTTACATAGTGCATTATATTTGGTGCCGTGCATTCTCTCATTTCTTACTTCTATTAAAGTATGCATCTACAGTACAAAGTCAAATTATTATTATTGTCATTACTGTTAATACCGTCATTATTTTCCATTGCTAAAAATTCTACAACTATTTATTCTATTCAGAATTCACTCTTGTTCACTTTCACCCCATATAGTGCACAATAAGTTATTTTTTATACAGGAAATAGTGAATGATGCAACATTTATCTTCCTGTAGTGAGCTTGATTAGGATAAAGATTTCACCTGAGAATGAAGGCAGCTGTGACTGCATAACAGAGGTACGCATTGGCCGCAGAAAATGGTTACTGGAATCCAGCAGATTTCCAATGAAACAATCCTTTATAAAGAAACAAGGCTTGCACTGATGCATTAATTGCAGTTTTAAAGACTATAAATCCCATAGACACGACCAAGAGGTTAAATAAGTGTAATCTGAGACATTGGGTAATGAAGGACATCTGAGCTCTGATTACAGTTGCAGAAGTTGACAAAAAATGCAAACACTGATATCTATCAGCTACAGTCAGTCAATCAGCTCACAAAAAAAATTCCATTCGAAGAAATAAACTTTTGGCTTTCCATATGGGCTGAAAAGAGCAAAGGCCATTTGGATGAAGCAGGGGGTGAAAGCCCATGGGGTTCCCTGACCTGACCTTTTGTTGTCCTTTGCCTATCCATAGACATTTAGGCCTGACTCAGGGCTGACGCCATGAGGAACCTGATAGGCCCCTAAGCCGCCTCCTTTCTACCCCTCACCCATACGTTCAATCAGTCATGGCAATATGCCATACATCTACACATGGTGCTGGTTAGAGCAGATCCACCCCCAGGGACGGGGCAACTAGAGGTAACAGGCTCCTGACTAGTCACCCCTGACTAGTATGTTGAGCTGTAGCTTTCAAGCACATTACAAGCAGATAGAGCCCTCTGTGATCACTCGAGAGAAGAAAACACATGTGGTAAAGTTACTAGAGTGTGATGGCTTTTATTAACAACACAGAAACCCCTACAGGTTTCTCTTACACTGTGAAAAAAGACCCTTTCTAGATGATGTGCATTCTACTAATATTCTCTCTCAAGAGAGAGGGGTTTACGTAGTCAAAGCATGCATATAGAGTGGTTTTAGTTATATATTCATCGCTATGTAAAAGGCAGAGACTGTGTTCTCTGAAGAGTCTCACTTCTTCAGGAGAAAGTATAATGACTGCAGTGATCTGACCAGGGCCCGTATTCATGAAAAATTTTAGTGCTAAGAGTTGCTCCTAGTAACAAAATTCTAAGAAAATTCTTAGAAATGTGGGTGTTTCCTCTTAGAATTAAAGAAAAGATCCTAGTAAAGAAAAAAGTAATTCAGAACGCATCTTAACCCTTAAAAGAGGTCTTAAGGTCTGAAATTGTTAGGAGTATGGACGAGGACTTTTAAGAGGCTTAAGAGTTTCTTTAGCAGTGGAGAAAATGGACAAAACATGAAGAGGGAGAAGAAATATGTTGCACACAATGCATGACAGTGAGTTAAGACGCTACACATTATATCGTGCAGGGATCATATTTGTGTGTGTGTGTACTTGTTTTTTCTATCCTGGTGGGGACTTAGACCTGAATACACACAGCCTCATGGGGACTTGTGTCAAGGTGGGGACCTAAATTGAGGTCCCCACGGGTAAACAAGCTTATAAATCACACAGAATGAAGTTTTTTGAAAATGTAAAAATGCAGAAAATTTTCCTGTAAGGGGTAGGTTTAGGTGTAGGGTTGGTGTAGGACGATAGAAAATACGGTCTGTACAGCAGAACAACATTATGCCTATGAGAGTCCCCACAAGGATAGCAGAACAAGTGTGTGTGTGTGTGTGTGTGTGTGTGTGTGTGTGTGTGTGTGTGTGTGTGTGTGTGAGAGAGAGAGAGAGAGAGAGAGAAAAAAAAAAAAAAAAAAAGGTAAAACAGGAAAAAAAAAAATACACCTGTAATTTTAAAGTGAAAGCTTATAATAGACCCTACTCTTAAAAGCGCTCTTTTATTTCCTTCTTGGACAACCAACCAATCACATTCTTCAAAAGACAGTGTCATAGCTAGCAACGGGGTCAGCTCCGAAAAAAAACAGAAATTTTTTTTTGTCTTTTCCTCGCTCAGAGTTGCTCTCAGATTGGTCCTGAATCACTTTTAAGCTAAGACTCCTAGTTAGAAATTTTTAAGCCAAATTAGGAGCTCTCTGAGAGGATTCTTAGAATCTTTAAGAATACGGGCCCAGCTCTCCTACTGTGCTTTTTATTGAGAGATTTTGTTATAGGAGCCAGTGAGTTTGAGAAGCCCATTTTTCTTGGAGTGATTTGAAGATTACAGCCTGTGTATTTAGGGCTGAAGTCAAAGAAAAGGGTTTCTGAGATTATGGTCTGCATTTGTAATTGCGCTCTGTGTGGTGTGATCGGCTCCAGTGGTCCAGTTTTGCGCCGGCCTATAGTTTAGCTGTCAGGACTTACCCTTTAAAAGCACAACTAATAACTCCATTACATAAACAAAGGAAGATCAAAATGCACAAACTGCAAACCTGCTTGAGTTTTTTTCCGTGGATCACAAAAGAAGTTCAACAACATGTCCCATGTGCCTAGGGGAAAGACAATGTCAAGATATCATGAAAAAAGAAGCTCACAACCTGTGCCCTATATTCCAAGTCGTATAAAGCCATACAAGCTTGAAGTGTGAAGAACAGATTGATGTTTAATTTTTTATTCACTTAAAATCTTCCCCTTTGCCACTGCTCTCAAACTTAATTTGCTCTAATCTCCATTAAGACACGACACAGCAAAATGTGTGGAAGCAGATTTGATGTCTAAAACATGGTTTGACATTTCATTTAAATTAAGAATGGTGGGTCCTGGTGGGACTCCATATTTGAATGTATGTGAGTGAAAATGAGATTTGACTAAAAGAAAGATTTGAGCAAATTATTAAAATTTAGACTTCAGAAGAGTTAGAACAGTGCAAAAGTTGAATGGAGCACTTTTAAGATGTTTAACAGGCCTCGTTCACTAGAAAAGAGCAGTAAGGACATTCTGCTAAACTTCTCATTTTGTATTCCACAGAAATAAAAGTAATTTAGGTCTGAACCAACATATGAGTAAATGCTAACAGCTTGAATTTTAAATGAACTATCCCTTTAATTTACGTTTGTGTAAAATAAAAATAGTAGTAATCATAAAAGAATTAAAATAAAATAATAAAGCAAGGAATTAAATCTTCGACAGAAAACACATGCTTGTTTATCATTGTTGGCAAAGAGGGTTGTGATACATTTGTAATAAGCAGGCAGCTGCAGTGAATGCTCACCATGTGTATCACAGAGCACATTGTTAACATGTTATGTTAACAAAAGATTTTAGAGTCTTTAAATCATTCGCAGGGAGGTCTGTCCAGAGGTTTCCCAGCAGTAAATACATTTCACATTTAGGGAGCTGACCATAATAGTTACTACCATGCATATGATGCATTATATCTCCGCAGGAGATTTTGTTCTCCTCTCTGAACAATGGGACTCTTGTGAGGCCCTCATCCCTGACATGCTCACGAGATGGAGAACTTCACCTCTCGGGAACACAAGGGCAGCACATTTCCATCATCGGTGGAGTAATTTACACGGAAGAGGACGACCTCCGCAGCGATCTGACACATCAGATACACATATTCAAATATCTTTGCTCCGGAAATCATTTCGAAAACTACACTTCCTCAATCAGAAAAGGGCAAACGACACTTATAAGAAAAGACATTACTGATGGCATGTTAACAGCTGCGGTGGGAGAACAAATGGGGAGGGGTAGAGTGAAGCAGACAGGTTGGAGAGGGCTCAAGTTTCGGTCTCTGATTAGATGACATCCAAATGGGCAAAGAAGGTGGGACAGGAGAGACCCCTTAGCTGGGGCGAGGTGTGTGTTGATGCAAGCAGCAGGTTTAATGTGACAGCGTAGCATTCCTCACGGCCACACAAGATACGTAGGAGAGAAAGGAGAGTATTTTGGATTTCTGCCCGGAGTTAGCGCCCATTGCCCGGGGTGTTTATTAGGGCCCTGTAAAGGGAAAGCACCACTGAGCGCTCAGCGGAGCGGAGCACGGTTCAGCAGAGGTAAATAAGTGGCGCTCAAAATGTAAATCACGCGCCGCTGACACCTTTGTCCCACATGAGAGTTATTTATAGGAACGGCGAGAGAGAGGTACCGAGCGTTGCAGAGATATAGTCAGAGATGCTTTTTCTCAATTTCCCAGAAATATCTGAATAAATTTAAAGCAGGAGTAAGAGAGGGAACGAAATCTTGCAGGGTGCATGATAAAGCAATGGGTAGACATCAGTGCCTCCTTTATCCTTGAATGGGAACACTGATAACCAATGACTGCTTCAAAGAATTTCAGATAAGCAAGCAGTTCGGATGCTTGCTTTAGATGGGCTGAATCTGCAACTTCTAACCAGAATGCTGTGTCTGGATAATGTCTTCATCTTCTGCCTCTCATTCTCTGAAATCAGAGAGTTTTACGAGTGTGAAAGAAGAACAGGAACAAAGTAAGAAGAGTCAGTGATTAATAAGGCTTAGATTCAGCTTAATGGTCAAAAAACCACCAGCAGACGGGAATATGCTACAGCGCATTCATGTACACTCAGAGGCGACAAACTCTCCTGTCATGAAGTGCAAGCCAAGGCACGGCAGGTGTAGGTGAGTCACTGAATTAATCGTCTCTCATGAACACCTGTCTGTTGTCTGGATGAATCAGGTCTTTTTATCAGTCTAACTTTCTCAAGAGGCTCCAAAGCACAACTCAACCACATCCTCCTCCACAGCCCTATCAAACTGACTCACCACGTCTACGGAAACAAGCAGAATGGAGTACTAAAGCTCATTACATGTTCACCATCCTGCCCTCCATGTTCAAAGTCCCAAGAATTGGAGCCTTATCTATGACTGATTGTTCTCCTTGTTTACACAAAGATGCGCCATTTGCTCAACTATGCAGGTAGACCACACCACAGAACAGCTTATTGTAATTTTGAACCCCTGTGGTAGCATGCTAGTAGGTCATTGTTTGAAAAGGGGGAAGACCAGTTGCGATAACCAGGAAATTTTGGCTCTTCTTGGATCTTCTTTTTTAAAGAAAGCTTAGCAAAACTGAGCAAGTAACTTAAAAAAAGAATATGGATTTTGCCACCACCGACTTGACCACAACCAGCCTACAGTGTGTCTGCAAACCAACAAGAAGGAAGTTGTGGAGACAAGCGTGACCCACTTTTATACATGGAGTACAGTAAGCAGGTTAGAAAAGCTGGCTCATTGGGCTGAGAAAAGCAATATTTGCCAAAGGTAACCTAAGGTGCATCTTATTCCTCACACTGTACTTCTGCACTATTCTATGCCATTAATGTGGAGTGTTCATCAAACACTGCACACTATAAGCACCCTGATGTGCAATTGAGAAAACAAGGTGATGCATGTTGAACATTTTATGCCCTCAATGGGCACAGCTTCCCTACATAGGAGAGGAGAGGGGCTAAATGTGCTACAGCTAGTGTCAACATCACTTGCATTTGAAATGACACATTTGAGACAACACTTCTTGTCGAACTGTGCTGGTCATATGACCTATTGGTGACATGTCAAGCAGAGTTCAACTTTATGCAAATGCATAATGATGTAATTTGGGCAGCTACCAATAAAAAGTGGAACTCACATGATACACCTCCTAACACGGTTAGTCGAGAAAAGAACACCTACTAACAACCAATTGCAACTTGGTGACCTCCAACAATTCAATCTTTGTCAGTCCTTTTTTCCAAGAAGTGGGATACATCTATGCACTTCAAATAAGTATAATTAAATTCATAGGACGAACGTTGAGCTTGAAAGTAAAGCAGAACAAGGAAGCAAGCATTGCTGACCTATCTAGGGCAAATGCCACAGTGTTTGTAAGCACTGACAGCACAGAGTGAGCTTCCTCATCAGATGTGTTACACACAGGAAGCTGAAGGCTTCCTTTTCCTTTTTGATGATACAAATGCAAAGACAGAACAGACAGCAGCAAAACAAGAACATTAGACAGAGCAAGAGAGCAGCAGAGAAAATTGAGATGCTTCGTCAACTGAGGTCTAAATTCTTGGATGTTGTTCAGAGTAGCACAGTTAGTCTATTAATAGGCATGCCGTTAACAGTGCTAAAGTAACACTTGAAGAATACCAGATAGTACAGTTAATAACAAAAGCTTGGGAACAAGGCTTTCAGTCAATGACGTAACAAGCTTTATGGTGCTCAGGGTGTTCACTGATCATCTTGCTGTATCAGGGCTGCCTCAAATCCACTAAGCCTGAAAGTGGAGTGAATATGTTAGTTCTTGCAATCACAAGCCTCGGAGCAAAACGTACCAGATTAGGGCATCAGGCCTGCATTCCTTCGGCTTGGGAGAATCACATGTGAAGTGTCACGGCACTGCCATTCTGACTGGCTCTGTCTGGAATCAGAAGAACTCGCAGCGATGAGGACTGGCCAATAAGAACAAGAGTGCAGGGCTTCCGTTTTATACTTTCCAGTGGTACTATCTTGCATTCTTTCTGTCTTTTGGTGTCCGTTCCACTGGCGTACAGTGGACAATAAGAGCAGAGAGGATGTCACATGGACAAGAGGCCAGGAAGATTATTTCAGACAACAGATTTTAGGTAACACTGGAGCTTTAGTGAGGGATTTGAGCACTATACTCCAATATTTATGAAGATGCAGGTGGACTGAATGTGCACTGAATGTTTTAGACTGCCTATCCTCTTCACATTTATACACACAATGAAACCAAGAGTAGAATTATCTACATATGTGGTTTGGTGTGGAATTTGATTTAGGTCAGACGGACGGCCACTGGTGCTCGTCTCTTCTTTAACCTCACTAACCTATGCAGGGTCACAGACAGGTCACCATCACGTGGGAACGTCCAGCAAGGCAGGAACCAGCCACCTGACTGTCACATTCCACACAGGAGAGGCAGAAGACAAAAAAACTGCCGCAAGGGAAGGAATGTTGAAGGGTCAATGGGTACTGAGTAGGAAGTAGTTTAATAAGGAAATGGATTCACATTTTTCACAATTTCAGGTGAAATACAGAAGAATAGTATTCATCGAAACAACAATCACTGTCATTACACACTAAGAATCAAGTGGAGGTGTGAGACAGTCAACCGGAACGGATTTCTATTGAATTTCCCTGGGTAAACCTAGATTTCTCAATTTTATATGATAATCATATATATTGCAAAAATGAAGTAAAATACAGTTCTACTTGTGGATATCTAGAAAACTAGCTACTGAGAATTGCAAATAAAACCCATCTTCTGAAGCTTAAATACCACCAACCTGGAAAATGCTGAAGCTGAGAAACCCAATCAATCAGATTAGAGCATGCCAGATCATCAAAGTCTGCGTGCAATATCCACAAATCGTGGCTGTGCCATTTGAGATTCGGTATACAGAGATATGGGAGGGTCACCGTGACCGACATAGAGCATCAATGTACAGTTGGGTAGAACAGCTGAGCTGAGATTGTGCCACACTTCTAGGTTTTTCATTCCTGAAGCTCATGTGAGAGCTAAAACATTCCCTCGGGCCAACTCTGCCCCACGTCATTACCCAAAACTGTCTGCTCCAGTTCTGTCCATGGAGTTGAACGACAGCGGCAGATGAGGTGTGGCTATTTTTAGGCTGTAAACGGGGAAAGAGAATCAAAATTCTGGAATGAATGAATACTTTTTATTTTTTTGCATGGACAAGTATTCTTGGAACCTGGTTTAGGGTCACTGAGAGGTGTCCAGAATGATGTGTACTACTGCAGAGGATGAGTTAAGCGTGCTTGAGCATCCTAAATTAAGTCAACCTCTAGCAGGAGAGGACGTCCTAGTTTTGCACCCACAACAGGGGGTTTAAACACAGCCTTGGAATGATGTAACAGACCCTGACAACCCAATAAACACCAGCTCTCGTTGATACAGCTCAGGCTACACCTCCAGCACTGCATTTATAAAGGTGTGACAGTGCTAAAATATCACTGACATTTAGCAGAAACAGCCTGCCGCAGCTCCAATTAAACAAGACACATTCCTTCGGATTGAGTGGAACACTATCACATACCTGTAATGAGATTTGGAAGAGAGGGAAAAAACAGCAGTTTCAGTAAATTCCAGACTTTCTTGGGGAAATTAGCATGTTATGCACTCACACTGGTCTGATGAAAGAACAAACTCCGTTATAGCCAGGTCTGCTACATATCCTGACTTGCTTTATTTTTACAGACAACTTATGATACGATCTGCACATGAAATTGAGCTATACACTTCATAAGTCTGAGCTCTTAATTAATGAGAGAGAAGTAGACTTAGCCCAAAACGTGCCTCACGGAAATATGTGAACACAAACTCTTCAAGCTATGCAAACTCAAATTCACACGTCTATTTTACACAGTGCTAAAAATGTCTTCAGGACTTTTTGTTAACTATTTCAGCCAAGCACTTCTGAAAAAGCAACCTACTTCTTATACTCAAACACTTATCAAAATATCTTGCATCCGGGCTGCTATTCTGAGCTTTCAGCTTGGTTTGTGGTTGGGTGAGGCAGACAATACTAGAGAGAGCTTCATTCAATCGAATGTCCCCCTCCTTTACGTTTTTTTTGTCCTCCTTTAAAGCTGACGTCCTGCCACAAGAATCCAGAGAATGTAAACGCGAAACAGCCACTGAAATCTTGGAGGAGTTGCGGGTCCAACCAGCCCACTCTGCAAAAAGCCACTTCAAGGGCAGCCTCTAAGATGCTCGTCATTCAGGATACAAGGTTTACATGCTTCCAAATTTAAGGTATGATATGTCATCAGAATGAAATCACAGAATGAAAAACTGAACAGTCAGAATCAACCTGACAATAACTGCAATCAATTTGATTAACTAATCAACATATGCATGCAACTGGACTAACAATTTTAACTGATTAGCACCCCTATTAGAAATATGTGCATTAAATGATGACGCACAGCTGACAACAAACTAGAACAAACGGGGTCAGTAGGGTGAAGGTAATTGAGGGCAAGACTGAACGGTAAAATCACTATGTGTGTGTGTGTAAACAGCATCTTAAGAAGCTTATTGAATAAAATGAGGGGCAGTTAGGACAAGGGGCTGAGGTGAGCAATGAAACATGAGGAATTTACTGCCCTCCCATTGTGAACTTTAACACACTTACGCTACCTATTAAAAACCACCAGCACATAGAGACAATGATGAGAAAGAAAGACCACAAGAGATCAAACCAGATTTTCTTCACAAGTCTTGAAACATGAATTACAGTGTTCCATATCACATGCTCTAGATCAGGATCTCAAAGAGGAGATGAGCACAATGTTGCAGGAGGACAAGCCTCAGCAGGCAAAAAAACTCCATGTCAGAGACAGACGAGCAGCTGTATGAGATTACGCATTCTTTTGGAAGGAGTACAACCTGCTTTATGTTACTTGTGATGTATTTACAGTGGACCTGTCCTTTAGAGAGTTACCATGCAGGCATATACTAACTTGCTTTTTGCGATACGCTACTCAAACCATTTTCTGAAACTAAGCAGCATTCAAAACTGTCATGGTACTGACATCACAGCCATTAAACATATAATCAGTATTCATTCAAAAGTCTAAAGAATGCAAGTTTTGTGTACTTGCACTAAAATGTCTCAAAAGTTTAACATACTTCACAGAGCAAATGTCAAGTTATCACATGGAGCGAGGCTGAGGGGAACTGACAGACTCAGTAGTAGGAAATAGATTTATTATGAATCTAGTGAGAAGTGAAACCGCAACAGCCTTCAAACTTGAGCGGAAGGCAAGAAAGACAAGAGAATCTCTTTAAGGAAAGAGCTGTCAGAGTATGTGTTGAATACACACATTTTCTGCTTTGCATACACTTTTCTGTCATTGTGCAACTGTAGAGGTTTAAAAAAAAAGATTACCTTGGAAAAAACATCAGATTCACATTAAGTGGAGATAAAACAGCGCAATGAAACTTAATGCCAATCAGATAGCATCTCACAATGGCAAAACCCTCAGTGTATTTCCATTTACAATGACATCTTTTTTTCCTTCCAGCCCGTGTAAGACACAATGGATAAACACACATACACACGGGCCAGTACTGTAAATGAGGAAGGAGATCAGCGCTTGCAAATGAAGGAAGCGTTGCTCCTGTCTTTGTCTTTCTCACTCCTTTGGA
>JAFVLL020009295.1:0-16106 GCA_021397915.2 Tor tambroides
GATTAGCTGGATCAGGTGTGTTTGATTAGGGTTGGAGCTAAACTGTGCAGAGCTGTGGCCCTCCAGGAACTGAGTTTGAGACCAATGCTCTAAACTAAAAACTACAGCTGTTGGGTAGCAAGTGAACATTCACTACCATTTAAAAGTTTGGGCTCAGTAAGATCAGCATAATATCCTGATTTCTGAAGGACACTGGAGACTGGAGTAATGATACTGAGCTTTATCAGCACATGGGTAAATTACATTTACACATATATTCAAATAGAAGACAGGTATTTTTTTAAATGCATTAATATTACTGCCTTTAACTAAAAAAGAAATGCAACATAACAGTGAGCATAACAGATTTCTTTCATTAACATAACTAAATCAGACTCATGTTTTTCTCTGACCAACACCGACACCTTCTGGTCAACCACGCACTTGTTTTAATCATAAACATGTAGTTTGATATCTTTGCTGTTATTTGTATATTTCAGTATTAAGTCCTAAAACATGAAAAACATCTGCAAAAATATCTATATGCATGTCTAAAAATGCTATACATTTACTGTTATTATGCTGCTAATTTGCATGTTATGTTGCACTCTTTCAAAGGATCAGTAGGAGACATACGGCATTTATGTACAGTATGTAATATTTCAAGATATATAAAAGAAGTAGATTTCTGAGAGACTCCTGTTCCCTTACTGGCAGGTTTAATATTTCACCAGCATCACATGGACACTTTCATACAGTTTCCTTCTTTATTTAAAAACAGACCTCAGTACAGACTCCGCACATGTTTTTGCTATGAACATTAGACTTTATTTGACTGTCTGCCACACAGAGCACATTTGGACAGAGTCAGAATGTGGTATGATTACATTGATGTCAGTTTATTTGATTTCCTCCACAAATAACTGCACTGCTGTGAAACTACTTGAGCTCTGTATTGTTTAAAGACATGCAAGAACTGCTATCATATTCAGCATCAGACTTTGTCAGCAGCTAAAGCTACACTACTCAAGGCTACTGACTACATACACTGTATAACCATGTATATTGTCTATGTCTTGGAGACATTTGGTAATAATGTTACAGAAGTAACCTTGAAAGTAGATTTTAATTACATTGCTTTTAAAGTTTTTTTTTTTTTTTTTTGAATATAATAAACTACACAGGGACCAAAGAAACCAACATGTCACAGTAAAACTAAAACATTACATCACAAACGTGGTCAAAACATCACATTACGACAGAGGCTCTGCCTCCAGCCACGATTGGCACCTCAGCCTTCCAATCAAACGCCACACCCAGAAGAGGTGTGGCTTGAGGAGGGTTGCCAAATCCACTGTTAGCACCCCATTTACTTTAATAAGAAAGAAGCTCCTCCCTGAGGCGTCTCATTGGCTGTGCTATTTACTCACTACACTGAACTAGTCATGGCTGATCTTTCCTAAATGAGACCTTACACTACGCTATGAAATGAATGATTACACCTAATAACACAGTTTTTAGGCCAGAGGTGCATAACAAGGCTACTTTATGGGGACCTACCTATTTTATATTAAACAATGGCACTTTTTTGTCCCATGCAACGACAATTAATTTCACATTCCATATACATCAGGAAACGTTCTACGGATTTATAATATTTGGCACATAATGGTTAAAAGGCCACTACGTTTGAGCTACACAGTATTTCTCCGATGAGGGTTTGAAATAACTGGTAAAAAATAGCTTATTACAGTAATATTATGGTTATTGTTGAGGGTAGGGCTTCATGCGATGTTGTAAAGCTGTATATTAATATCCATCCATCCATCCAGTCAGTCATTCTCTCACTCTCAGACGGTAAACAACACAATCACAGTCCAGTTATTCCAATGGCTCTCCACCTTCACTAAAAAGCTATTAAATAATACAAAGATGACCATGACCGCATAAACATATCATATACATTTGTATATACAAAATAACACAGTGTTCCTTTTGTCGTCCAGCTGCAATAAACACCAAAGTGTTCCTTTTGTCGTCCAGCTGCAATAAACACCAAAGTGTTCATGTGTACGTAATAGTTCCTTCAGCTTTAGAGGAACGGTTCCTTAAGATCTTCCTTTAACTATGGCCTGTTGTTCAGCAATACTGAGTCCGTCGGCACCTGGAAGTGTGAATGTAGCTCAGCTCAGAAGACTTTGGCCCGTTTGCTGTTCAGAGACCCGTGCTACAAGACAAATCAGAAGAGACAGAGGTGTGAAAAGCCATTTTTAAGGCAATATTAGTCTGTTTTTGTATAAAAAAAAAGCAATGTTTTTATATTTTTGTAGTGCTGTGTGGCATCATTCACAACCAAGACACATTTAACTGTAGCAAAGACCAAACATGACTAGTAAGGTTCATGCTTTTATAATTATTACAGGAACTGGCTTGTATTTTTGGTGAAGCATTTATATAAATCATTCAGTAAGAACCTGTAATAAGATAAGAATATTTACTTTAATTCAGCAAGGATGCATTAAATTAATCAAAAGCAACAGTGAAGAGGTTTAAAATGTTACAAAAGATTTCTATTTCAAATAAATGCTGTTCTTTTGAACTTTCCAATCAACAAAGATAATAATCAGAAATGTTTATCATATTAGAATGATTTCTAAAGGATCATGTGACACTGAAGACTGGAGTAATGATGCTGAAAAGCTTTTTTAAAATGACATTTTACAATAAATTCACATAGAAAACTTATTTTAAATTGTAATAATATTTGATAATATTACTGTTTTTATTGTGTTTTTGATCAAATAAATGCAGCTTTAGAGAGCAGAAGAGACTTGTTTAAAAAACATTAATAAACATACGCATTATTAAAGATAGTTTAGAATGGAATACAAGTGTGTTTTCAGTCCAGACAGCGGCGAACAGACTAAAGCTGACTCTAGATCAGCTCATCTCCCTGTAAATCCTGTGTCGGTGTGTGGTGTCCTCACCTTGGCCTGTTTGTAGAAGTGAGGTGCCAGCTCCACCAGCCAGGACGACTCGACCGCCGTCACGTCCCGCATGTAGTACTTGCTGGTCTGAACCACCTCGTTGAAGACCACCCTGAGACGCGGCCCACAAAAAACAGTTCGGTTAATATTTGGTGAAAGACAAACAAACAAACAAACTGAAATAAGCACCATTAATTCCCTTGGGTTTATAAAAGTACCATTTCGGGGGCTTTTCTCCATACAGCACTGAATCAGGGTGAATGTACAGTTCTCTGTCATCACGCAGAGTCCTGCAAAATAAACAACATTACAAGAAGATTAGTGACATACAAAAGACCAGTGCTGGGGGTAACACATTACAAGTAATCAGATTACTTTTTTCAAGTCACTACTAAAGTAACGCATTACTTTTACTATTTTCACAGAAAAAAATATCTTAGTTACTTTTTCAAATAAGTAACACCAGGCACGTTGTTTTCCCGTTTTTATTGACTGTCAGCTCTCGTGTTGCCATGTTGAGAGAAATCGGGAGCACTGTAAGTGCAGAGGAGTTGTGTGTGCTGTGTGACAGGGTTCCCGCAGGTCCTTAAAAAGACTTCAATTTAGTTGTATCAAATTTAAGTCTTAAATTGTACAAGAAAGTCTTAACTATGATTTCAAGAGGTCTTAAACTTGGGGACGGAAAGACCAGAATTGCAATATGGCTTAATGTGACGATTAAACTTCAAAAGGTTCATAAAATTTCATAAAATAAATATGAGTGCTGCTCATTTCAAAGTTCGGTTGTGTTTCTGCCATACCGAAAGCACCACCTGCTGGTAGAGAATGAATCTGCATTTTCTGCTGACCTATCGACCCGTGTTTTTACCCTGCAAACACGCAGAGCTGGAAATGTGAACTGGTGGATCGATAAGATGATCATGCATTACAAAAATCTAAATAGTAAAATGTATTTATATGTTATTTAATTAATATAATAATTTATTGATAATAATTGTTTAAATTAATATGATAATTAATACTTTCGACTTGTCCATTTTCTTAAAAATGGTTTAAAGGCTGTGTATTATTTTATAAAACTTTTTGTTTTTGTGAAAACTTGTACCTGAACTGTAAATCATGCTTTATACAGTTATTTTACAGTTTAATATGTTATGATAGACAATGCCTTACCCCGCTCATATGGTATTATTTTTATTGGTGCAGGTCTCAAAAAGTCTTAAATTTTATCTTAAAAATCCTCCAGAATCCCTATGTAAACATGATGTAACTAGCTCTAGACTAAATGTGAACATGCATTTACTCAACTAACTTGCACAAATACAGGTTTAGTATTCCTCAAAATAAATAAATAACAGTGAAATGCAAACTCAGAATATTATACAAACCTGCAATACTTAAATATGTTAAATAACACAAATATCCTTTATATATTTAATCCCATTTTATTAACTAATGTCTTTGCTGCTGACTTTCAATGATCCAGTTCAACCATACTAATAAGCAAAAATGACTTGATAAACATATGTGTGTTCTTATTTATTTTTTTTATTGCTGATGAGTGTTTTACTTTCTTCTCCTGCATCTTATTCTTCATGCAGTCCAGGATGGCAGCACAGATAAAAGGTTTGTTGAGCTGCGCCCTCTACTGTACAGACGTGAATTTACATTTCCTTCAGCCTGAGCCTTATTCATGTCACACAAGGGGCCCTATCATACACCCGGTGCAATGCGACGCCAGGCGCGACGCAAGTGTTTTTTACTAGTTTCAGCCCGAGGCAGATCTCATTTTCATGTCCAGCGCCACGTTGTTTAAATAGCAAATGCACTTGCGCCCATCTGTTCGCCCATGGGCGTGCTGGTCTGAAAACGAGGTGAGTTCAGGAGCATTGTTGGTGCGTTGCTATTTTGAGGCAACTGATACGATTGCGCCATTGACCAACTAAAACTTGATCTAAAGTCAATGGCGCAGTATTTATTTATTTTTTTAATTTAAAGGGCACGATAGTAATATGCAGCTATAGACGGGTCCACAACACACGTACACTCTGCTTATTACACACACAGGGACGTGCAGCAGCACACAAACATGCCAAATTTTTAAAATATGAAAGGACTGCAATGTAAAAGATTATTATTGTATACTTTAACCTCGCACACAAGCAATCTATTTCCTCTCTGGAGAAGCATTCAGTCTTTGCTCTTGCAAATTCCACCATGTAAATAGCGAATCCTATGCGAATGAGAGATGAGACTCTGATTGGTTTATTGCACGTTACGCCCAAAACACACCCATGGCTCATTAAGACAATAGGGACAACCCTTTTGGACCATGCACCTGGTGCACTGACCATTTTTTCCATCTCTAAACTAGCAAAAGTGGATTCGGACATGCCCTAAGTGCATCTGCGCCATGCGCTTTAGACCACGCGCTTAGATCATTAACATAGGGCCCGTGGTGGGACAGGGCTTTTACATTTGCCAGAAATATAACTTTTTATATTAAAAATAAACAAGTAAGCCCAGCCCAGATGAGAAAAATGTAACTCAAATGTAATGTAACGCATTACTTTCAATAAGTTAAGTTACTTGCAATAAGTTGCTTTTTTTAGGGAGTAACTCAATATTGTAATGCATTACTTTTAAAAGTAACTTCCCCAGACACTACAAGAGACACATTTATGGCTGGAACAGTCATGACACTAAGAAAACAGAAGTATACATGAATGAACTGACCTGTAGGAGCCGGAGTGATGCATTCGGGCGGCATTCGCAAAAAATCCAGACACAATACATCTGAGAATCACATCCGGATCACCTGCAGCACAGACAGAAGAGTGAGAAATCTCTAAAATCACATGAAAATACAGTCACATAATGACAAACTGATATGACATTCAAGTCTAGGGATTAAACAAGTTACCATTATGACAAGCCGATATGACAACCGGTAATATGAAAATATGACAACCTGACCACATGGTCTGATGGGACGACAAACCAGTATGGAAACTGATAGAACAACACTAGAAAATCATGAAATCACCATAAAAATGTACGTCCAACTGACAGGACAATATGATAATGGCACCAACTCTGACTATTTTTAGATCCAAGTTAAAAAATCATTTATTGTCCTTGGCATTTTAAAATGGATGATGTTTTATGAATGAATTAGTTTTAATGGTTGTACTATCATTATACTGAGGTATGATTGTCTGTTCTATTCTGTAAAGCACTTTGGGCAACTTAGTTGTATTTATACAGTGCTATATAAATAAAATTGAATGAATGAAATGAATGAATGAATGAATGAATGAATGATAATGATTCATGCTGGTCACAGATACAGTGAAGAGAAATCACCTTCACTGGAGGTCCGAGGCACCTTGAACTTGTTGAGGAGGTGTCGCAGCTGCTCCCGAACGGCCACGGCCCGCAGGAGCCCTTTGTAGTTGAGGAAATGATCCTGACACCACTGAGAGCTCTTCTGATGCTGAGAACACATTTGACGTTTATATGCTGGATCAATAAATACCAATGCAAACAACCTTCATCCAAACATCACATTATTTCAGTTTGTGCTTGTCAAACAGTGGGCTTCAGCAAACCGCCAAAGGGGACTTCAAGATGACTTAAAATCAGTTATCAATTATCAAATTGCAAAGGCTGTGATTTAATGAAATAAATATGTGCTGTTTCAGAGCGAAGCGTGAGACTGTGTTCATTTATACATGAGCAGATCATGATCCGCTGGTGTTTTCAGTGTCTCAGAGCAGATCAGTTCACAGTAAATTTCTAATCTCTGCATCAGCTCTGGGCCATATTGATATATAATCACAAATCTGGCTGCCAAACAAACAAGCACGGCAAATTAAAAACACAACAGTGGTTATATACTAGCAAACTATACTTACATTTATGTGTACTATTTATATAGTAGTATTCTATATAGTTTTGATTTTGAAGCTTTTATTTTTATATTGTGAATTTTCATTTCAATTTTAGTTTAAGAAATTATTATTTTTATTAGTCTTTGGGTTCTTTTTTAACTTTATTTTATATCAGTTGTAGTTATTTTTGTTCTGCAGTTTTAACCTATTTATTTTATTTAGTTCATTTCTCATTTTTGTTAAATTCTTTGTTAAAGTTCTAATATTTATCTAACCTAATATTCCTATTCTATTTAATTTCTGCCTTATTTCAATTACTAAAAACAATTTTTAAATACTTTAGATCACATTAACTCCCTACAGTAGAAGCACAATACAGATGTCAATTACATTTCTGCCAAACAAACAAGCACAGCAAATTTAAATAAATAAATAACCATTTTTATCAGAAAATCTAAAATTTTCCCTCAATCTTGGAGCCCTACTTATGATTTAAAATAAGACAACACAACTAAAGATAGAGATATTTCTTTGTTCAATTCATCCCATTTCTTCTTTGTAGAACCAGGGTCCCCACAACCTTGGAAGCATTTTAAAAGTGTGATTTCTAGACCATAAATACAATTTTAAAACACCATGGGCATATTTATAAAGAATGCATATTTCTAGTTATGCCAAGCTCTAAAATATTTTATCATATAGAAATTGGCAACTGAAATCAGTCAAAAAAAAATTTAAATCCTCATCCAGTAAATGACCAAAAAAGTCATGTAAATTTAGTGGTTAAAAAGAGAGGAATCCTGAAACGTTACCATTTTTATTTTAACTACAATCAGTTTATTATTTCAGTATTTGAACACTTAATTTAATATGTGGCCTTTTTTATTCCTGCAAATTGAAATCAAAATGTTAAATTATGTAGTGAACAACTGAGGACACTGGAGTCAAAAAGGTTAAGAATCTAAATGCAAACATTTTTCAAAAAAGACAATTCTTTGGGGGTAAGACCCTAATCCCTTTTTTTATTAAAGTGACAAACAGAGTGTTGGGTTACCTTTATGAAAGCCTCATAAACATTCAGCATGGTGAGATGATCGCCCTCAGCCACAGCAAACTTCCTGTGCTCCCGCGCCTGACGCCACATCAACAACAGGTTTACTGGCACAAATCAATTCAAATGCTTTATAAAGCAGAATAAACTCAACAACAAACGTACAGCTGACTTCTTCTGGTTGTGCGGCGCTACGAAAATGTTCTGTATTTGCATCATGGCTGCTATCGTGACAATCTCCTTAGAGCAGCCGAAGTTCCCTGATTCCAGCAGCATCTTGGCAAACATGGGGCTGAGGGGAAACTCGGCCATCCGCACCCCCATGGGGTCAGTGAGACGCCCGTACTGATCCAGACCTGCCAGAACCAGAGCTCATGAGAACACACGGAGACCATGCAGCAGTGCAAACGCTCTTCATCTTTTACCTCCGAGAGCGTAGAGCAGCTCCAGGGCCTGAACCATGGACTGAGCAGGAGGAGGCTGAAACACAAACGCAGAACAACGCTTCACAATCGCGTTGATGTTTGTTAGCTAACAGCAGATAACAGCAGGGGTCACTCACAGACAGGAAGCTGAATCGCAGCACATTGTCGATGCCCAGAGCTTTGAGCTGCAGGATGACCGGAGCCAGATTCGAGCGCTGCATCTCAGGAACCGTCGACTCGGGCAACTTCTCAAAGTCCTCCTCTGACAGAGAGAGAAGTATGAAAAAACAATGTTTTACAAAGAAGGTATACAGTCCAATAAACTATAGTACAGCAGAGTTCATTTTTCAGCACAGTATAATTGGCCTACAGTGTTGTGGGGCAGAACTGAACTGAAAATAACTTATAAACCCCATTCCTGAATTTAAATTGAGATAGCAGATAATATACAAAACTGTATATTGAATTCAGAATTAAAATTACTTACTTAAAATTACTATTTATTGAAAAATTTAACATTTTATTAAATGTTTTTTTTTATTATGTGTAGATAATTTATTAAACATGTAAATTCATAAACGATCCATTTTAATACATTTTATTGTAAAACAGTTGAGATGTAACTTTTGTAAAATGTTTTTATAATTTGCAAGATGATTTTGACTGTGTTGAATTGCATCTTCCTCATTCAAATTCCAACTCATGAACTGGAAAGGAAGTCCGTTCTTAAATTAGAGTCTATTTCAGTGTTATTTTAGTACTGGTTTTATACTAATAAACTATACTCAGGTTTGTGTGTATTATTTACTATTTAAATATTAGTATACTATATAGAAACTTTTATTTTTATACTTTAATTTTAATTTTAGTTTAGGTTTTAGTTCAAGTAATTTTTTTTTAAATTAGTTTTTGGGTTCTTTTTATACACACATTTAGTTTTAATTTATTTTATTTCAGTTTTATTTATTTTTATTTTTGTACTTAAATTTAAACTTATTTATTGCAGTCCATTTTTGTGTACGTTTTTTAACTTCTAATATTTATATTTTATTTAATTTCAGCTTCATTTCAAAAACAGGATAAATTTTTTCATAGTTTTTAGTAACAATACACACCGCAGTACATGCACAGTGCAGGCGTGAATTATTTCAGATTCTATTTTTAATATATAATATAAAAAATATATAATAGATTAAACGAATTACATATTTCAGTATAATTTAATACATTTTTATTTAATATATGTGACCCTGGAGCACAAATCCAGTCTTAAGTCGCTGGGGTATATTTGTAGCAATAGCCAAAAATACATTGTATGGGTCAAAATTATCCATTTTTCTTTTATGCCAAAAATCATTAGGATATTAAGTAAAGATCATGTTCCATGAAGATATTTAGTAAAATTCTTACCATAAATATATCAAAACTTAATTTTTGATTAGTAATACGCATTTCTAAGAACTTAATTTGGACAACTTTAAAGGTGATTTTCTCAATATTTTGATTTTTTTGCACCCTCAGATTCCAGATTTTCAAATAGTTGTATCTCAGCCAAATATTGTCTGATCCTAACAAACCATACATCCATGGAAAGCTTTTTAATCAGCTTCCAGATTCTGTATAAATCTCAATTTCGAAAAATTGACACTTAAGACTGGTTTTGTGGTCCAGGGTCACATATACAATTTATATGACAGCACTGTACCTGTGTAGAGCCGGAAGCACTTCCCTGCGCGGTTTCTCCCAGCTCTCCCGGCTCTCTGACAGGCGGAGGCTTTAGAGATGGGCGTAACGATCAGTGACTCTATCGCTGTGCGCGGATTATACGCCCTCAGCTTCACAAACGCACAGTCAATCACAAACACCACGCCGTTAATGGTGATGGACGTCTCGGCGATATTGGTGGCGACCACCACCTGAAAAACATCACAGAAACGAACAGCCATCAAGAGGATCTAATGTAGCTCTGAGAACATATAGGGCCAGATTTACTAAACAGAGCAAATTAGCATTAGAGCGCAATTCCATTAAAGCACCGATGGGAGGGAAATATTCTGTGTGTGATTTACTGACAATGCGCACATTAAAGATCACAGACACAGCCAGATCATTTCCATAATGACCAGCGCAATCTACCAAGAGCAGCGCAAATTACCGCCTGCCTTAAGACATGCTTTTTTGGGCGTTAAATGATTGCACAAATACCAGTAATTTGACGAGCGCAAACGTAGGTAAATCTTGTTACGTGATTCATTTTAATACTCTCCTCCCATAAATTTTGTGTCTGAAAGGGAAACTCCTACAAATGCATATTCAATAAGGTCAGGCACACGCCTTTTCAGCGCTAATTCTTCACTGCGCGTCTTTAGTAAATCCTGAGAGTACTATTTTAACACCAAAAGACGGTTTGTGCAGGCTAAAGCTGTTAGTAAATCTGGCCCATGGTCACATTTGTGCTGATTCTCCAGTTTAACAAGCACACTAAACGTCATTTTCTACAGCTGAATCACAATTCATCATTTCCCATAATGTCATAATATCAGCCCATGCTCATGTGAGCGTTTGCACCTTTCTGACAGTAGGGGGCATCCTCTCAAACACTCTCATCTGTTCGTTATAGGGCAGGCCTGCGTACATGGGCAGCACACACAGGTGCTTCTTCATCCCGTAACGAGACAAAGTCCTGGCCTGTTCCTGGAGCAGAGACACCACTTTCTCCACCTCCTCCTGATGAAAGATTAACCAGAAGAGTTAAAACATTTAAGGGGATCCTATTAAGCAAAATTCACTTTTACTTCTTGTTTGAACATAAATGTGTCCACCTTCTCCTTATAAAATCCACCTTCTTTTTTTAATCCACATAAATCATAAGCAGTGTCTCAGAACAAACCGTTGACGTCACATTTTACTTCATTGTTTGGGTCATATTAACAGCACAGACAGCAGTACCGCTGCTGTCACTTAATACACAGATCTAATATAAACATGGGATTTCTTTCCCAGCTGTTTACCTTCACAGACATAACTGACTGTGTTTTTGTAACTTATGTGTGTTTTTAACATAAACTTTGATTTTTTGAGTTTGAGTGAGTATTTGACAGTTTAAACACAATAAGACATGAAAGAGACTCTCATGCCATGTGACAGCTGCTTTCTGTGCGTGTGCTTCAGATGTGTGAGCTCAGAAAACTGTATATAAGACCTTTAAACTGATATGGCTTTAAAACGCATGATTTCAGCACGACAGACATGATAATCAAACCAAAAAGATGTTTTTTAGCAGAGTGTCTGAGATGCGAGCTGTAAAGGCACAGCCCTATTTTGTAAAAGGGGGCGGGAGCAGCAGCTCATTTGCATTTAAAGAGACATGCACGAAAACAGCGTGTTTCTGCTTCCACTCAAAATAGGCATTTTAAAAATGATGTAATAAATGATCTGTGGGGTATTTTGAGCTGAAACTTCACAGAAACACTCTGGGGACACCTGAGACTTATATTACATCTTGTAAATAGGGGCATAATAGCTGCCCTTTAATATACACAGACAACACGCCAAAAATCAGGGGGGCCTTAAAAAAAGACCTTTTTAGGCCCTGAACAATGAAAATCAATGGTGCATGTCCATTCCAGAACGAAGTCTCACACACCTGTCCTGTGAGAAAGGCCAGCGCATCTCCATCATCCTCCGTCTCGTGGATCTTCATCACGGTTTCCACTGTAGCCTTGACATAGTCTGGCACAGGACTAGAGATGAAAAACATCCCGTCACTTTCATTATATAAAGCAGAGAAAGATTCATTTCTCACAGGGCTGATTTTATGTGAATATAAGCGTCACCTGACAGTGTAGAAAATATCCACAGGGAAAGTTCGTCCCTCCACCGTCAGAATCGCACAGGTGTCTTTATTTGGGTCTCCAGACTCATTTAGGTTGAAGAAATCATGAAATTTCTGTGAGGGAAACAATATTTGTCATGTATCAGACGTAGATAAACTCTACTGAGCACACAGCCACAGGCCACAGCGGTGATAGCTGACCGCTGCGACCATCAGCAATCATGTGGCTGATTATCATGAACCCTCGGACGATTAAAGAAAACAACAACCAGCTTTGTGGAGGGATATTATGGGTTTTTTTCTGTTTTAAATTCCTTTGAAAATAATGCACACTACCATCCAAAACTTTAGGGTTGTTAAGACTTTCTGATGCTTTTGAAAGACGTTTCTTCTGCTGACCAAGGCTGCATTTATTTGATCAAAACTACAGTAAAGATTGTATTGTTTAGAAATAGTACCATTTAAAATAAACATGTTAACTCTATTAATATACTGTAAAATTGTGTTTATTCCTGTGAATTTTCAGCATCATATGTGACCCTGGACCACAAAACCAGTCATAAGTGTCAATTTTTCGAAATTGAGATGTATACATCATCTGAATAAATAAGCTTTCCATTGATGTATGGTTTATTAGGATAGGACAATATTTGGCTGAGATACAACTATTTGAAAATCTGGAATCTGAGGGTGCAAAAAAATCAAAATATTGAGAAAATCACCTTTAAAGTTGTCCAAATGAAGTTCTTAGCAATGCATATTACTAATCAAAAATTAAGTTTTGATATATTTATGGTAGGAAATTTACTAAATATCTTCATGGAACATGATCTTTACTTAATATCCTAAAGATTTTTGGCATAAAAGAAAAATGTATAATTTTGACCCATGCAATGTATTTTTGGCTATTGCTACAAATATACCCCAGCGACTTAAGACTGGTTTTGTGCTCCAGGGTCACATATATGTAAAAATCATAAAACAATGATGATAATGAAAATATCTCACACCTCTTTCACAATGCGCATGCTTTTATCATTTCTGAATTTAAATTTATTTGTGAGGACATACAAATAAATTTGTCAGAGTGATACTGACATGCAGAAAAATATAGAAGATAATGGAAATGTACTGATATTTTTTAATACATGATGGTTATTTAAAAAAAAGCACTTGAAAGTATAAAACAGCTGAAATAATGATTGCATACACAGTGTATGGAAAATACTAGTTTTTACAACAAATGACATTTTAGAGTCATTAAATTTAAACTTTTCTTGAAAATAAATAAATAAATAAATAGCTTTAAATTTAGTTTAATTTTTTTCTAAGCAAAAAATAATGACTATCATACATTTTTACCATGAATTACAGAACAAATGTCATTCAGTGTAGCAATAGTTCATATAAAAATAAATATTTTCAGGCATATTTTCAAATATAGTATAGAAATACATATGCATACAGGCAGAGATCAGATTTACCTTGGCATCCAGAGTGGCTGAAGCTACAATCAGACGCAGGTCTCTACGTTTCTTCTGAATCTGTAAAGAGAGAGAAACAATGAGAAGAAAAACCTCACACAAATGCTCATTTAACAGACGATACAGGACCAACAGAGCATCACCTTCTTCAGCAGGCCGATGGCGATGTCAGTGTACAGCGTTCGCTCGTGAGCTTCATCCAGTATTATCACACTACAGCAAAACAACACCAATGACAGCATCAGAAATCACAAGTCACCTGTAAACCCCCCTGTAATCTGCTGCTGCTTTACCTGTACTTCTTCAGCAGCGGGTCAGACATCATCTCCCGGACCAACATCCCATCCGTCAGAAACTGAGACGCAGAACAAGAAGTCATTATAAAGACGGACACTCTTTACAAACAGCAGAACGTAACGTTCACACGGCAGGCAAATGTGGCCCAAATCAGATCTGTTTTTGTCATGACAGTGTGAACAGCACAAACCGCATGGAACCTGATCTTTTCAATTCTGATTTGTGCCACTTCCACATGTGGTACTAAACCAGATACAGGTCAGCTGTTTTGCAATGCGACCGCAGTCTGAACAGTCTTAATGGCATTCATGCGACTTTTACGTCACTCTAGATCAATATTTGTCATGAACCTGTGCTCATGGGAGTCACTTCAAAGATCTGACATACCCAAAGTTATCAAGACAGCTGCGAAAGGTAGTTAGTTGAAGTACAGTGATGTGTCAGAACTCATAAGTATTATAGTGACAACTCTATATACAAGCAAAACATGAGGACTCGTATCTTAAAAGTTTCAAAACTCTGCAGTCTTTTGTCATATCCTTGTCTTTATTTTTCATATTGCCTGTGCATAAATTCACTGACATCTGCAGCAGATCACATTATAAATAAACGCATAATCGCTTCCTTTATTTCCTCCGTGTTTACTTCCGTATGACAGCGTGCTGTGAAAGTGTTGCCAAATCCACCGTTTCCCCGCGGAATTGGGCTATTTTTTCCACTGTTGCCGCAGGTTGTTTTTCAACTCACTAACGTGATATTTACCCACCAGAACATGACTGGACTAGTTTTGAGAAGAACTTGGGTGGATTTTGTTGTGAAAACCTGGCAACCCTGTTCGTATTGTTCTTTTGCGCCTGCTGTTCAGTTCAGAACCATGATCTCTTCACACTGGAAATCTGATATTGGCTACATTTAAAACAAAAATGTGAACAGAACAGCTGTACAAAAAAAATCAGATCTGAGAAAAAATGGGAATTGATCACTAAGGCTCGCAGTGTGAACGTAAACCAGAGTCTGTCTGTACCTTAATGCGCGTGGCGAGAGGGTCAGAGCAGTCGTCGAAGCGGATGCTGTAACCCACCTCATGCCCCAGAAACGCCCCGCGCTCCTCTGCCACGCGACCAGACACCTGTGAGAAACACCATCACTTCCAGGGACATATTCACATTCAGATTAAACCGAAGAGGAGAGGTTACGTACAGATGTGGCAGCCACTCGCCGAGGCTGAGTCACACCGATCACCTTCCCGTCTGCCGCCCATCCAGCCTCCAGCAGATACTGCCGCAAACAACATCACAATACAAGAGTTTCTTCACTATTTCTGCCAAAAAATGATTTAGCTTGATACTGATTGATTGGAGAAAAGCTTTGCGTCTGATTGGTCAACGCTGGATAAACCTGTGGGATCTGTGTGCTTTTTCCAGATCCTGTTTCTCCAACAATCACCACAGTCTGGAAACTCTCCACCAGATACAGGATGTTGTTTCTGTGCTGGATGCAAAAAAAAAAAAAATTTATAAATGCAGAAACCCGAACTGTGAAATAAAACTTAATTGTAAATATGCAAACAAAATTGTAAAATAAAATGTTTTTTTAAAAAAGGATCAATTCTGTCACATCTACTAACAGAAAATATAAAAGTAGCAACAAAACATTATAATTAGTGGTGTTTGCCTTAAAATCTTTTGAATTGGGGAAATTTGCCATCATTCATAACAACACCAGAAACACTTTAGCAAATAAATAACAGCTAAAAAAAACACTTGCATCGTGGTAGTTTATATCTATGATTAGGACTTAGGGATTAAATTAAATATTTATCCTACACTGAGATTTAATATATTATTATTATTATTACTATTATTATTATACTCAGATTTATATTTAAGATTATGATTTATTGTAAAAAAAAAAGTCAATTAAAGTATTAAAAATAATGATAATGTTAGTAATACTTATTATTGTTGTTGTATATATATATATATATATGTATATACACACACACACAGAACAAAATTATAAACGCAACACTTTTGTTTTTGCCCCCATTTTTCATGAACTGCCTTTTATTGTGGCCAGCCTAAGGCACACCTGTGCAATAATCATGCTGTCTAATCAGCATCTTGATATGCCACACCTGTGAGGTGGATGGATT
>JAFVLL020009296.1:0-20106 GCA_021397915.2 Tor tambroides
CTCACAAGATAAGAAACACGAAAACACCGTTCTGTCGGGAGAGAGAGAAGCCGCAGCGTGTGCACGCGCCGCCATCTTCCTTGTATTGTCATCTTCCTTTGTTATTGTAATAACAAAATAACACTGATTTAAAACATAATAAATATTGCTTAAAAAACAATAAATATAAATTTTTAAATTTTAAAATAACAATATTTTAAATAACAATATAACAATTATTCTTGATGTTATTTTATCAGACTAAGCAAAGATTTCCCAACAAAAAAATGTGGCACAGATGCTGATAATCAGGCAAGCCCTCTACTTTCTAAAAAGCATGAATAATCCAGTAGGGGGCAGAAGACATGCCACACAAAATTTCACTTTCTAAAAAATTTCAGGAAAGTGTTGATCATGTAAAAGAAGTGGAGACCCTAGAAAACCATGTATCAGATCTGATACATACAGCTTTATGCCCTTAAACATTAAAAAATATTCTATATTGGTTATTCTATATTGTTTTTTGCATTATAGTTGATATACTACAAGATGAATTTTACCGTTACCTTGCGGAGGACAGCGTGGATGTTTACCATCTTTCCCAGGCCACTCGACTTTCAATGGACCAAAAACACTAAATGTCTTCAACAGATGTGCTACAGAGACAGAAAAGTTGTTAGAACTAGTTTGTGTTCAGAAACACAACACAGAATAAAAACGTAAATCTCAAATGAGTGTCAGTCATCTCACCCTCAGTGATGTCCCACGGCACTCCTCCCAGAAACACTTTACAGGAGTAAACAGGGTTATTGTAGTGGCGTGGAGGAAGACATCCTTCCCAGGTGCAAGTGGCTTCATTTAGGGCTGTGAGAAACGGTCAGTCATAAAATCACAACAATATTAATAACAGCCATAGACAGACCACAGCGGAACTAAATGCAAGGCTTTTAATATGTTTTTTTTTTATGTTTAACCATTTTTAAAGCCATTTTATAGCGAAAACAGTGCAATTTTGAAATATTTTTACTGTTTAAAATAACTGTTTTCTATTTGAATATATTTTAAAATGTAATTTATTCCTGTGATTTCAAAACTGCATTTTTAGCATCATTACTCCAGTCACATGATCCTTCAGAAATCATTCTGATAATTTAGCTTTGATCACAGGAATAAATGACATTTTAAAATATATTCAAATAGAAAACAGTTATTTTAAATAGTAAAAATATTTTAAAAAATTTCTGTTTCTGCTGTACTTTGGATCAAATAAATGCAGGCTTGGTGAGCAGAAGAGACTTCTCTAAAAAACATTACAAATCTTACCATTCAAAAGCTTTTGACTGGTAGTGTTCGTATGATAAATATGATACAAAAGATTCATTTGACATTGCGTCTTATAGATATGACAGTCACAATGTGAAATGCTGAAAACAAGCATCTAGCCATCTGCATTCACACTATGAGCATCACATTTTTAACACTTCATGTCAAGTTAAAAATAGTTCAGTTTCCATAAGCGCATCGCAAAACACCTGCTTTTAGATTCTCTGAACATAAGTAACATTTTTAGTGAATCTAAGAGAACGCTGCCTCCTAATCTGTTTAACACGATGGCTAATGTCACTGTACCTGCAGCTTGCTTATGCAGTTTGGCCTCTCTCTCGATGCAGAACGTGGGTTTGCTCAAGCCCAAAGTGTCCCAGCCGGGCCAGACGGGACCTGTGGAACAGCACCCAACCACTGATCCTTCAGCCCGAGCACTGGGAGCGTTCGTGAAGGTGTTCAGGGGATTCTGCTCCAAACGAGCATAAGTGTCCAGTTTCACACCCTCCGCCTGTAGTCCAGGCAGCAACAGGGGCAACGGAGGAGAAACTCTGAGAGAGGCCTAATAGAGACAGAACTTTACTGTAACTTTGGAACAACTGACACTGTCAGAACCTTTGAAAGATTCCGCTGGTTGCGTATCAGAGCGGAATGTTGTTGTTGCTCACCAGATGGTCGGATCCCGATGAGATCGCGCTGTTCTCGGAGTTGACGGGGCTGCTGGATCCCGAGTGCAGTAGAGAGTGAGGTTCCAGCGCCGCCAACAGGCTGGAGAAGCGCTCCAGTGGATCTCCAGATGCAGACTCATGGGCCTGGAAAGTGTGCTGCTGACCCGAATCACCGCCTTCTGAAGCACCCAAGAGATCCAGTGCTGCAGGAGAGAATCAGTGGGATTTTTATGGGATGTGCTATTTACTGACAGAGCAACTACGGTTTTTGTCTTTTGACAATTATATCCTTTAAATTTAATTTCTTAAATGGCATGTTTTAGTGAAAACTAAACTGCAAAATGTCAAAAATATGTTTTAAAATATAACATACAGTACATACATTCATTAAAGTATCCTGAAAATAAATGTACCACAGTTTCCATAACAATAATAGGCAGCACAACTGTTTTAAACACTGATAATGATTAGAAATGTTTCCTGAGTAGCAAATCAGAATATTAGAATGATTTCTGAAGGATCATGTGACACTGAAGACTGGAGTAATGATGCTGAAAATTCAGCTTTGCATCACAGGAATAAATTACATTGTAAAATACATTAAAATAGATAATAGTTATTTTAAATTGTAAAAACTTTTTACTGTATTTTTGATCAAATAAATGCAGCCTTGATGAGCATAAGAATTTCAAAAATATTTATAAAATATACATATAAACGTAAAATATGAGTATTAGCTACTTTTTACAAACTGGCCAATGTCTGGCTCAACTAGTGCTGTGAGTTTGGTAGCATGTTTATTATTTGTGTCTGAAATTCTGCCCAAAAATAACACTTTATCTCTATTCCTGTGAAAAGACTGAATGAATGAGAGAAGTGCTGGATGAGACAGCAGAAACCAGCTCGGTCTGTGTGTGTGTGTGTGTGTGTGTGTGTGTCCCTCTGTTGCTGGATTTGGGTCAGAACAAACCTTAGGCACATCATGGCTTTCATTTAAAACACGGATGGACACACGCATTTACGCTTGTAATCTGAGATAGGGAAGCTAAAGGGAAAGTCAAAATGAAATGCAAGCCAACGCTGATGAATCCAGCATTCTGTCCTCTGTGAATGGTGTGAAAATGATTAGTCATGAGTGAGAAATCAAGATATGAGACATCACTATAGCTCAGAAGAATCCATCAACATTGTTCTGGAGGGTCTGAACTAAAAACAAAAACATTTTCTTTATCTGTATTTTTATCCTGCTTTCCATTGCTTTTCCATCCAAAAATCCTTAAAACACTATAAACTGAAGTGTTAAATAACAAGAATTTCAATTATATATATCTATTTATAAAACGGTTAGTTCCATTCGTTTCTGATTGGTCAGCAGCTGTGTTTTATTCACGATACAGCACGGCTATGACCGCTTCACCCAACCGTTCTGTGTATCACTGAGCAACACCCTTAGCAACCACCCTTAGCAACATAAACAATCAATAGCATCAAAATGTATTGTTTAATGTATTACGTAGTAGCTTGTTATTTATTTAATGAAGTATGAGTGACCCCTGCTGGCGTTATGTTGCATCTTTCATCTTTAATTTTGAGACCCCGCCCTTCCCCAGTCTAAATAAACGCTTCTCACGCGGAGATGTGTTGATGTGTGTGCGGCGCGCGTCTGTGTGAAAGGCTACAGTTTCCGAAGTGAGGAAGGGATATTACTGAACTTATTAGTTTTCTGTTTCAGGTATGATTCTGTATGACCATCAGTTTACACTGTAATGACTCTTGCAAACGAATCGGTCTGTTTTAAAACTAAAAGACGGAAAACAGACATTTTCTCATGCTGAGAGATAAGCAGATGTATGTGTGTGAGAAAATATCATATATGGTGTTAAAAAAATAAATGACACAGCGGATGATGAGAGCTCCTATTCTCTGTTTTTATTTAAGCTCCATTAGATGAGGCATGCTCGGAACATTCTCTTGCCGTTTACTGTTGCTGTCAGGAACTATTTTTTTAGCGGAAAGACAGCATTTAACGAACTTGCTTCAAAAAAGTAACATTTCAATACATACATTTTGGGTTTTAATATTTTTATTGTGTGGTAACCGTTTTATAAAAGCAATAAGGTACTCCGCTTCGCGTCGTGCCTAACAACGCCCTTCAGCCGTGATTTATTCACGATACAGCACGGCCTCTCGTACCTTATTGCTTACATATATATCTATGTCTATTTCTATCTATCTATCTATCTATCTATCTATAATATATATATATATATATATATATATACACACACACACACACACACACACTAAAATATACAGTAGTATAATATACAGTAAATATACATATATACAAAATATACAAAACAAAATGTAACTATACAGTATTTCACTATATGAAACCTATATTTAATTATAAAAATCTGTATTTTTAATTATAATTTTAATTAATTATTAAATTAAGTATTTAAAAAAAAAGCATAAAAATTTTATATTTATATATATATATATATATATTAGTAAATTTCAATTTGTATATATTTAAATAAACAAAAATGTAACTATATTTCACTATATGAAACCTATATTTCATTATAAAAAATCTATATATTTTTATTTATAATTTTAATTATATATATATATATATATATATATATATATATATATAGTATTTAAAAAAATCAAAAAGCATAAATTCAATAAAGATTCAATTTATATATATATATATATATATATAGTAAAATATGCAGTAGTAAAATATACAGTAAATATACATATTATATAAGACAATATAAAATTTAACTATATTTCACTATATAAAATGTATATTTAATTATAAAAATCTATATATTTAATTATATATATTATATATAATTTAAATAAAAAAATCATAATTTCAATAAAGATTCAATTTATACGATGCACTTTACAGTAAATATACAAATCATATAAACAATATAAAAGTATATATTACATTTTACATATAACTTTCTATAAATTATATAAACACTGTGAAGTGCATATAAAGTGGATATAAATTAACAATATAAACAATCTTCAAGTCAGTCTCTGAAGTCAGTTCTTATTTTTCTTCTTTACAAAATTTTGCTACTCAAGTAAATATATGTTGTTTAAAGGGATGTTTATGTATTTTATCTTATTTGTATTATAAAATATTTTATTTACTATTTATATTTTTATATTAAAATGATTTATATATTACTGTATATTCCTAGACAATCAAGACAAAAACACTGAGAAAGAGTCTGAAACTAGCTTGAACAGACAGATAGGAGCGGCCATTCAACATCTGAACATTACGCTTGACACACAGGTTCACTCACCGGGCGTTTGGGAGCAGGGTTGGGTCGGCCGCTGGGACTCGGGGCGGCTCCAGGGCTGCTGGTTCCAGCAGGGGAAGCTCAGAGAAAGCAGGCCCAGACTGAGCTCATCAACACTGGGCACGGCAGCCAGAGGATCCTGCTGCTCTGGAGCGAACAGCATGCTGCTAACCAGCGGAGAGCAGTCTGTGCCTGAACCATCTATGAGCGAGAGAGAGAGAGTTACACAGGCACAAAGACACACAACCGAACCTGGTTTCCCATACCGACCTGCCGTGGGTCCAGTGGAGGTCATCATATCGCTGTGTGTTCATCACTGACCTGTTAAACATGTGACCGGCCTGCTCAAACCTCACACACTGCTGCTAGTGCTAAAGCCATGCTCACTCCATCACACACACACTCGGTCTGCCAGAACAGCCTCACCACCTCCCGTCCCTGTGTGTGTGTGTGAATCACGTGTACTGTCTGTCTCTCTGGCCCGTCTCCCGTTCATGGCCTGACTCAGCAGAGAGACAGACGGAAGGGGGCAGGGCTCCAGTGATCACTATGATTCAGCTCATTTGATTTCACACACACTCGTCTCTCTCTGCTGAACCCAGGCTGTACCAGACACACCCTAGCGTTGGACTAAAGGGGCATTTACACTCACAGCGAGGCAATGGGGGGTGTTGCAAAAGTATGCAACATTATTGGGACGTGTCCGAAAATATGCAATGTGATTGGGCTGTGTCCAGAAGTACCCTTTTTTATATTAAAAATAAACAAGCAAGCCCAGGCCAGATGAGAAAAACTATCACAAAAAGTAAAAGTAACACACTACTTTCCATAAAAAGTAACTCAATGAGTAAATTTGGTAACACTTTATTTTAATTCTTGCCATTAACAAACCATTAACTACAACTTCTCTCTAAATAAACTTCTAATTTGCTGCTTATTAATAGTAAGTAAGGTAGTTGTTAAGAGTAGGATTAGGGATGTAGAATATGGTCATGCAGAATGTGCTTTATAAGCACTAATAAACAGCTAATATGTTAATAATAGGCATGCTAATAAGCAGCTAGTTAATAGTGAGAATTGGTCCCTATACTAAAGTGTTACCATAACTTTTTTAGGGAGTAATGCAATGTTGTAATGCGTTACTTTACCAACACTGGCAACATGATGGGGGCGTGTCCAAAGTATGCAATGTGTTTGGGGCAAAAGTATGCAGCATGATAGGGTGTGTCCAAAAGTATGAAATATGATGGGGGCGTGTCCAGATTTATGCATTGTCAAATCTGCAATGTTTGTTCATAGGCGGTCAATTTTGCAGCCAGATTTTTTTTTAACTGATCAGCTGACATACCATGTGAGACAAAATCAGAGGAAAAATTCTACCAGCTGATTTTGCCCTTTTTTTTTACATGTCAAACTACTATTGTGGTAAATAATAATAATAATAAAAAGCAATAATATTGAAAATACTGTTTCAGTCTTTCGACTTCAAAATTTCATGTTTAATTGAGTGTGTTACTTGCTGTTTCTTGGTAATTATTTGTGAAATGAACTAGCAAATTCTGAGTGAAACTTGTTTTACTCAGTGTACTTCGGCCAAACTCACATCTGAATAGCATGTAAAAACTTTGCAGATAGTGAAACTTTCTCTAACAAAACATATTTTACATATTAAAAAATGATAGTCTCCAAGGAAAAGTAATGTGCCCCCCTCCAATATTTCTAGTATATTATTTCTGCTGTAATTATGACAAAACTGCTTGTTTTCAAACTTTTTAAAATGATATTTTATTAATTAACAATGGTTTAAATTTGTGATTCAAGACATTTATGTTCTGCATTAAAAACAGATATTTTATGTAAATAAAAAAAAGAAAAGATTTCAGTTCATATCTTGGTTTTTATGCATTTTTTTTAAACATTTTATATATTTTTATTATATTTTATTATATTTATATTCAAGTTAGTTCTAATTTATTATTAATAGTTGATTAATTAAACATATATTAATAATAATTGATTAATTTAAATGAAAAAATATGTTTAGCTCTTATGCATAGGGTGTATATATATATATATATATATATATATATATATACTATATGCATAAAACTCAAGATTATATATACATATTATATATATATATAAAAATATAAATACTGTAAAGTGCATACCAGCTAACTATACTCTTATTTTTGATGTTTTTGAAAATGTTAACTGCCACTTGAAATGAATTTTTCATCCGTAATACAACATATTTCTGAGTGACAGAGATGGAAACTCGAGTCTGTGACTTGGACTCGAGTCGCACTTAAGTCGCATAAATAAAGACTTGGGAGTTGACTTGGACTCGTGAACAGCTGACTTGAGACTTGACTTGGACTCGTGACTCGTGAGACTCGCAAAAAACGCAAGTCATTTGGTATAGGAGTTTATATGACTTGAGACTTGACTTAGACTTGGACCTCAGAGACTTGTGAACATGTCTGCTGAGTGAAATTGTGAAATTATGAGAAAAACAAAACAAAACATAGGTCAGGTCTTGATTTTCTCCATAAGGATAATGAATAGTGTTTGCACGTACGCTAAAGCAGTTTTGAAATATCTGGTGATTGGTAACATTATCCAATAGACTGCATGGCCTCAGAGACATCAGCGGAAGACGAAAGTATCAGACTATCAGAGTAAGTTCTCTCTTCAGAGTAAATTATTACTGTACGGTAACATCACTTTAAAATAAAGTTTCATTTGTTAACATTAGTTAACATGAACTTACAATAAAAAACCTCTAAAGCATTTATTAATCTTAGATTAATCTTTAGTTAATGTTATTTTCAACATTTCCTAATGATTCAAAATTATTTAATTGACCTGATCCAGTGTTGGGCTAGTTACTCAAAAAATGTAATATATTACTCATGAGTAGTTACTCCTTTCAAAAGTAATATTATTACTTTACTTATTACTTTCTGGCAACTAAGTTACATTACTTTTCTTTCACGCCCCACATAAGTTGTAGTTGCGTATCTTCCCCATAAAATTCTTCTAAAATGTTACTAAAAATATATTTCTTCCTCATCTTTTGACCAAAATCAACATTTGATGGCAGTCAGAAGTTATTACAAACACTCAGTGGTGATTAATAGTAACGTTTAAGTAAAAGTGTTGTATTAATCTCATTAATTGTCATGTGTAGCTTGAAGCTAATTGTAATTTCTCTGTTACCCATATATGATTATATTCCATGATGGTTTTTTTTCAAAAGAAATCATATAAGTTCTTAAGAAAATTTTCGTTTTCTAAAAAGATTTTACACAATTTATATCGGGATCAGAGGGATGTGGGTGGCCGAGCCATGTAATGCCAGAGTAAAGTAATGCCACAACTTCCATAATTCCACAACTTACACATCAGTGTTCAGATCATCTTTTCTCCTGTCAAAATCAATGTAATGGCAATATTTCCATCCGCTGAATGTAAGCTTTTTCATATTCCAAGCTTGCTCGCCGCACTGGTGACTTAATGTGCCTGTGCAAGTCATGAAAATTATGAAAATAAATCTAGGAATTATTGGATTGGGCATCGAAAGTAACTTAGTAACAAGCTGTTTTATGGATGGTAACTAATATTATTCCTGAAATTTGATTAGTAATTAGTTACACTAGTTGTTACTGCAAAAAGTAATATTATTACTGTAACTAGTTACTGCCCAACACTGTCTGAGCTAACACAAACAAACAATGAACAGTTGTATTTTTATTAAATAACAATTAACAAAGATTAATACATAATGTAACAAATGTTTTGGTCATTGTTAGTTTATGTTGACCTTAATGGGACCTAACATTTTGATTAAAGATGATGGAGTAACAGGCGTTGACAGGTTCACAATAAGACCAGAGACGTGTTAAGCAGGTAAATACGGTCTATTTCAGTGTCACATTCACTTGAAGGCATCTGTGTGGATCTTACCTGTGATGTGTTTCCAAATATTTTGTGGATTAGCCCCTGTGAACAGCCCAAAGTCCCTGTGAGCTCCAAGATCTCCATAAGCAGCATTGCAGTGTGTTTTCTCTCTCTGTTAAAAGAAAAAGTATGGAACATGCACAAATGGGTGCCAGAATTGTCATATTAGCTGAACATTTCCTTTAAGTCGACATGGAGCTATAGTAAACTAAATGGCAACATTACTTGTAGGCTACTTGACTTTTTGAGAAGGCCTAGCTTGCAAGGATGTCTGGCTCTACCTCAATATTACCAAACTATGAAAAACTCCATTTAATGTTAAGGGAACATTATAGTGGGAGTCTTAAAACCTTGTGAGCTCCCTATTTAGAAAGCAATTATACCTTAATGTTCTTCATCTGGTTTATTCTTTAGTAAACTGCCTTTTGTTGTTTGTCTCAATTTGTGTACATTGTGTTTGCATTATGTTCATCCCACAATAAGCTGCGAATGTTTGGTGCTGATGTTGAATTCGCGCCATTAAAAACTGAAACTGAAAGTGTGTGTAAGACCCTCTTTCACACACACAGTCTGTCTGTCTCTTACCCTGTAGAAATCCATGAGAGCGGCTCAAAAAGACAAAAACACGCGAACTTTGACTTTATAACACAGTTCAGGCCGCTGAACTCAAAACGAGTTGTTACGCTGCTCCACCACACACTCGAACTCAAACCAGAACACGTTTTCGGATTAAACAGGTGCATGACTCCAGCATTAGCAAATCACGCTCATGGTCACGCGGACAGACCAAAGGATCTATATACAGTGGAGACCGTGGCTAGTTGTCACACATTAAATTGTGCTTTAAACATGAACAAAAATTAAACAATTTATTAATCACAATAATATCTGTATATAATTTCTGTGACAAGTGTGATCAGAAATGGAGAAAAAAACATCTTGATATTAAAAATAGTTTTACAATTTAAATTGAACGGAAAAGCTGACAACAGTCTTTGCTACATTGTGACCACTACTGGGGCATGTTGTCACAACGGTGAACGTATGTTCAGTGAACTGGTTTCTTGGACAGTAACGACGAAAACGTTCAATTACTTTTTTATAGATGACATTAAGTTATGCGTCTATTTACAGAAATTGCGTTTTATAAATAAAAGTGTGACAACTTGCCCCGCCCTGCTGAAAAATAAATAAATAATAAAAACCATCACAGAAAATGGTTCTAATGGTTTCCACTACAAACACCATTACAAACATTAAAAACCATCAACCTTTAATCATTAAAAGCACTAAAAATGTGTGTTTTTGGAAAATATTTCATTAGGATTTACTGGTTTTAACAAACTACCAATACAAGACGACCAAATACCAGTAGAGACCAACATGGACCATTGCAGTTCCCATTAAAACCAATACAAGTCCCATTATAACGAGTAAAACCATTACAAATTCTGTGATGGATTCTATTGCTTTTTTTCAGCAGGGCGGTCACATCTATCTGCATAAACATCAAACTATATAAACACATCAAAGTTAGGCTAAATAAAAACTAGAAGACACTTGTGTGCGTTCTCTTTTATTGACATTTAAAATTCTTTATAATAAATAGAGATATAATATTCAAACAACACGTGATTTCCCACAGTCACACAGAGATGAGTCAGCAAAGCTGGATTCATTTTTAACCTAGGGGAGAAGGAAGATCTGGTGTATGCCATCAAGCACATCATCATAACTAAAAAAGGTCTAAAACGAACTACTAACAGTGTCTTCACCAGGATAAACGGCTCCAGATTGCATTAAAAGATCTAAAATAACCGGATTGTGAGACACTCTATTCTTCTGAGAGCTTCACGAGAACAAGAAGCTGATGAATGTTGAGTGACACACCGGTCCATAGTCCTAAATTCAGCAGTTACACATTCGCAAATACAGATAAGACATGAATTTCCAGTTGCTACAATATGAAGGCAGTGAATTCATCCTGATGTGTTCTTTTTAGAGCTTTTGATTTTGCTAAACCAACAGAAAGCGACTGTTTTATGAAACCAATACGAACATATTTTAGAAAGTTCAACAAAGTTCATGTTTTCAAAACCACTTTGAAGCAGTAACTGGAAACAAATCTGCTGTCGTCAGTGGGATGCGGTCTGGCATCAGATGTAAGACATTACATTCAGAAAATGTGAAAGATAAACACTAAAAATAAACCGCACAGAGTTTCTATTGATTTTAGGAAGGCAGTAAATGAATCACTCAGATGATTATTAGTCTTGTTTCACTGAGCAGATGGATATATTGCAAGATTGTGTCCAAAAACTGTACTGTATATCCTACAGAGCTTCTAAATTGAAATTGACACAGCTTTGTGCATTAATTTGGTCAAGTTTATAGCGTCAAGACTGTCTTTACTAACCATCTTTGATGCCATGCAACATTCAACAGAGAAACATAAAAGGAACATCCTGATTACGGGGCCGTGAATGTTACTGTCGCTGTTCTGACATCAGTTCTAAGAATATTTTGATGCTATAAGCCAGTCCACATGGGGGAAATATTTACACAGAGATGCAAATCAATGTGGTAAGCAGCAGTAGGAGGGTGTTGACTGTAGGGGGCGCCATCACTGCGACAGGGCCTGCAGGATGTCTTTAACCAGCATTGTGCCGATCACCATCTTCTCGCAGTTGACCGTCAGCTGAGCTCCGCCGCCTTCCTTTGTAGCGACGGTGACCAGCACGAGACAACCGCTGCTGACCGTTTTACCTGCAAATCTGTAAACAGGAGTGGAAGGAGGAGGAGGAGGTGTACTGAGATTTCAAAAGATCACAGGCCAGAAAAACAGACAGCAAAGTGAAGAAAGATGAAAGATTTTAACATACTCAAATAATAGACCTTTTAATTAATCCTACGTAAAATATACATGAACATACAAATTATAATACAACTAATACTCATACTTGAACTACTTAAAGGGATAGTTCGCCCAAAAAAGAAAAATCTGTCATTAATTACTCACCCTCATGTCGTTCCAAACCCGTAAGACCTTCTTTCACCTTCGGAACACAAATTAAGATATTTTGGATGAAATCTGAAGCTTTCTGACCCTGCATAGACAGCAACGCATCTACCACGTTCAAGGCCCAGAAAGGTAGTTAGGATATTGTTAAAATAGTCCATGTGACATCGGTACTGTCATGAACGCGCATTGAAAACTGAAGAAGAAGAGAAGAACTTGTTGAATAAAGTTATTTTTGTTTTCTTTGCGCACAAAAAGTATTCTCGTAGCTTTATAAAATTACGGTTGAACCACTGATGTCACATGGACTATTTTAATGATGTCCTTACTACCTTTCTGGGCCTTGAATGTGGTTTCGTTGTTGTCTATGGAGGGTCAGAAAGCTCTCGGATTATATCAAAAAATATCTTAATTTGTGTTCCAAAGATGAATGAAGGTCTTACAGGTTTGGAACGACATGAAGGTGAGTAATTAATGACAGAATTTTTCATTTTTGGGTGAACTAACCCTTTAAGGCCTGATTTTTAAAACGTAGAGGCCCACTGGGCGTCCCATTTGTCATTTTTTGGTTCAAAAGTGTGCTCACTAGTGCCCCCATCTGTTTACTACACAACAGTCTATGTGAGATTTCGTGGACTCCAAAATTCTGCATTTGGGACAGGGCCACTGTCTTCATGTGTGTGTGTTACCTGCACTCTTTATCTGAACCGCATGGTACTCTGCTCAAGTTGGCGGTGGCCGTGACTCTCTCAACGATGACGTGTTCGTTCACGCATTTCTCTCCCAGCGTCAACTTCTCCGAGATTTCATTCATTCCCATCAGTTTACCTGTAAAAAGAGACAGAAAGCATCTTTTTGTCAGATCAGTGCTCCATCAAATTGTCCTGAGATGTGTTACTACAGATTAGCTGAAAGCTAGTAAAATTCTAAATATTTTATACAGGTTATTGTTGTTTAAACAACCAATGTCCAATATCTAAAACCAAAAAACAGATGCATTAATTAAAGAATCTATAACCAATTAAGCAGAAAATAGTAAATAACTGTTACATAAATGATACATATTATGTAAAACATATATTTGTGTGTATGGTGTATATTTTGAATTAACTTTTTTTTTTTTCAATTTTAGTTTTAGTAATTTTGTTTGTGTCATTTTTTATAAGCTTTTTTTTTTTTTTTTTTAGATCTATTTAGCTTTCATTAATTTTCATTTCAGGTTTAGTTTTAATCATTTTGTTTTTGTCATTTTTATAAGCTTTTGAGTTTTTTTAAAAATATTTCTATTTAGTTTTAATTCATTTTCATTTCAGATTTAGTTTTACTAATTTTGCTTATTCCAACATACCAATATTGCTTGTATATGGATTTTTTTTTAATTTATATTTTTAGGATTTTTTTCATGTCTATTTAAAAAAATTAACCAGTTAAGTAGAAAATTGTAAATTAAAAAAATTCTATATACATATTTTATTATTTATATACTATTATACAGTATTTATTAATAGTTTTAATTAGTGTTTATTTTTTTATTTTCAGTTTTCATTTTAATTTTAGTTTAAGTTTGAGTAATTTTGCTATGCGTTGTGTCATTTATATTTTTTATATTTCTATTTAGATTTAATTTTCAGTTTTAGTAATTTTAGTACTTCAACAACAACTTGTTTTAGTTGACAAGGCATTGTTGACAAGCATTTCTAATTTTTCTAAGTTTTTCCATCTAATATTTATATTTTATTTCCACTTTATTTCACTTCCAAAAAACTATTTTTATTAGTTTTAGCTTTAGCTAACAATAACAACACTGCCCAGAATGCCTTGCAAGAAACCCCATCTTGGAATTGTCAATCAAGATTGTGTTGGAAAAACTCTAAATTTGTTTTAAGTAAATAGAAATTCATTCCAATTGAATTAATTGCATTGTTAGCTTAGCAGCATGCTAATGTCAGACTATTGAAATCAACAGTGAACGTCTGTCTAGTCGCTTTTGCGTTAAAGGGATAGTTCACTTTGAAATTAAAATTTGATATCTATCAGCTTACCCCAAGGGCATCCAAGATGTAGGTGTCTTTTTTTCTTCAGTAGATCCAATTTTGATATTTTTAGGTCAAACCGTTCTAGTCTGTCAGTCATATAATGGCAGGTATAGGTCACTGTCTCTATAAGAGGGAAAAAGAGAAATGCACAGAGAAATCCAAATTAAACAATTCCCCATCGTAACTACACATTGATGGCCTAAGACACGAAACGAGCGGTTTGTGTGAGAAAACGAACAGTATTTATATCGTTTTTTACCTCTTGTACACAACCATGTCCAAGTGATCTGAGTGCGCGCACGCATCCGGTGTGTGACGTGTGTGTGCGCTCTGGCTTAGTCTGCGCAAGCGCCGGAAATAAAATGCATGAAAACTCACCACTCCCGGATGAGTTCGCGCGAGCAAACGTACTTGTTTACTTTTACGTCGGTTTAAACATCCCGGATAAGCGCAAGTTAGTACCATTTTTATTAGCCGTCTTACCTACAATCTCTGTTCTTTGTAAACAATGAGTGACGTATACGCGCGAGAGATCACTTCCGGCGCTTTCCGGCGCTTGCACAGACTAAGCCAGAGCGCGCACACGTCACACACCGGATGCGTGCGCGCACTCAGATCACTTAGACATGGTTGTGTACAAGAGGTAAAAAACGATATAAATACTGTTCGTTTTCTCACACAAACCGCTCGTTTCGTGTCTTAGGCCATCAATGTGTAGTTACGATGGGGAACTGTTTAATTTGGATTTCTCTGTGCATGTTCTTTTTTCCCTCTTATAGAGAAAGTGACCTATACCTGCCATTATATGACTGACAGACTAGAACGGTTTGACCTAAAAATATCAAAATTGGATCTACTGAAGAAAAAAAGACACCTACATCTTGGATGCCCTTGGGGTAAGCTGATAGATATCAAATTTTAATTTCAAAGTGAACTATCCCTTTAACAGAGCTGCAGCCCATGAAAAATGTTTCAATTCAGTCACTTAAAAGCTCAAAACTCAATGACGCCACCTTGGAAGGTAGCTGTCTATGTAGACAGTACACAACAGGTTTTGTGAGTTGTGATAAGCGTGCTGGCCTCACGAGTGTCGTGATGGTTCAGGGTCAATCGGAGAGGTTTAGTGTTTCTAAGGCACATTCCTAGATGCAGCATAATGTTACCTTGACATGCCGTGAGGAAATGCATAGTCATGGTAACAGTCGCCAAGGCTGGAGACTGCGGTAAGAGGGAGGAGCAGCTGGAAGCAAAAGCATTTCTAGAATAACAGAAAGGGGTGTGCAGCTAACAGAAATATGTTCTAAAAACGTCTGGCTAACATTCCCATTCAATGTTCAAAAATCTGCCAATTTCAAGTTCTCTGAATTTTCAAAATGTGCAGTTTTCCAAATGTTTTTAAAATGTTTCTTCGTTAAGCGAACATTCCATTTTAGCATTTAGCAACATTATGGTAATGTTGCATAAGAATGTTGTCTGAACGTTCTCAAACAGTAACAAATTTAAAAAATGTTAGACAAATGTTTCATAAAAAGAACATTTGTTCATAACTGTGAGAGAAGCTTGCCAGAACGTTAGCCAAAGTTTTAAGAATGTTCCCTGTTAGCTGGTTGTGTGCGTCTGTGTAAACAAACCAGGAACTATAGGGGAAGAGGAGGAGCTATGCTAATCGGCTACATCAGCGAAACTTACCATTCAAAAGATTCTCTAATGAACAGCAACAAAACGAGCCACGGAAGAGGAAAACATGAGTTTGTTAAACTAATATGTTAAAACAAATACATTAAAATGCTAAACTGACAGACATTTATGCTGAGCTGTTAGCAGCATGCTAACTATGGGCTATAACGGATGCTAGATTCAGATTAGCCCCCCATATTAAGTTAAAATAGTATGTCTATGGTACTTCCACTTCCAGTGGATTTTCTAAGTATACATGCTTTTGAAACTAATATTACACAACACATTTGTGCTGTGGTAAATAATGAATTTTAAGCTAATGAGTTTAGCTAGAAGTATGCACGCTAACAGTACACTAGAGGAAAGGGGTCTGTGGGATCAAGAGCCAAAATTCTGGTTACGAAAGTATGGCATTTTAGAGCACAATAGAAGAATTCATATTTAGGAAAAGCCATGAAACATGAAATTCATATTTCATGAATAATGAAAGAGAGAAGTAAAAACTTCTCTCTTTCTCATATCAAGTCTTGAAAATGAATTTCAGAGACAGATGTTTTGAGGAAAAGGAGCAATCAATAGGGCAACTGGGAGTGCTAAAACGAGGATGGGCTGACGTTCTCTCACCTTGCTCCTTCTTGAAATCGTTTTCTGTCAGAAACGCAGGTGTCATTAGCTCCCCGACTGGCGGCTGGATGGAAACGAAGAACTTGCGGGTGTGAGTACTGAAAAAAGTAAACAAAGATGCTTGGAACTGGAGTCAAGAAACTGTTATATGATTATATGAATGGAGGTAATTTATATAAAGAAATATGCAGCTTGTTTTATTCTAAAGTGAAGAATGGTCATGAAAAGCTAAAATATGACCATAAAATAGTCAAGATGATTAACCAGCTATCAAAAATATGTTCTGCTACTGCTAACCATTACGTTATAAAAAATATTATTTCTGAATATTCTCAGATCCTTCCAAATGGCCAGTTTTTTAAAACGATTTTAGAACTTTGTTATGCATATGTTAAGAACATTATAGAACTAATCAATTTTATAATTTTGCAAACATTATTGGATTATCACTTTGGAATGTTCTGTGAAAGTTTCAATCTGTATATTGAAAATAGCAACGGGCCTAAGACAGATCCTTGTGGTACTCCATACTTTACTGGTGTTCAACAAGTGGACATCAGGAAATAGAAGTTTATAATTTAGCTCCTTTTAAACACTCACCACAGCTGGAAGTTTGCTGCTTGCGTAGAATCACAGAAATCTATGCCCATCACCACAGTAACCGATTCACCTGCTGCTAACACATCTGAAAGAACAATGCAAACAGAACAAAAATAAACTTGAAGTACTCATAGAAAAAGCTCCTGTAGAAGATCTCATACTGTGCTGGGTTGCAGACCTATCTCAGCGAACTCTCGGATTCTCATCCCGGACTGCAGTCTTGGCTCCTCGATGTGCAGGTTTTTGGTCTCAGAGTTGGTGTTGTTGGTGAATTGGATCTGGACGGCTACCATGTTGGGGTCTGGACTGAAGGGCTGTCGGCTGAAGCAGTACTCAACCGCAAGACCCTCACCTGTTATACGATGCAGGAGCTCATACATCTTTATCGAACCAGAAGGTGCAATGGTCTGTGAGAAAACAGAAGTGATTTTACTTATATCAAATCAATCAAAACTTATTATACACTAACGTTCAAAAGTTTGGGGTCAGTACGATTTTTTTTTTTTCCCGAAAGAAATAAATGCCTTTATTCAGCAAGGACACACTGAATTCATCAAAAGTGACAGGAAAGACATTTATAATGTTACAAAAGATCTATATTTCAAATAAATGCTGTTATTTTGAACATTCTATTCAAAATGTAAAAACGTCATTGTGAATTCTTCTCACGATTCTGACTTTTTTCTCACAATTATGAGTTTATATTTCACAGTTCTGAGGAAAAAAGACTGAAATGTACTAACATTTAAAAATTGACATTTAAATATTATTAAATATTAAATTTCAGAGCAATCTAACAAAACGTTTATGCTTACAACAAGAAAAAAAATTGTCAACGGAGAAAAAAAATCTTTTTTTTTTTTTTTTTTTAATTTTGCATTGCATATGATTTTCTTTTTTGTATTCTGAAAATAATAAAAAGAGGTTCATAAAAAATAAACAAAAAAATATTTTTTTTCTGCATACTCTTATCTAAAATGAAAACCCTAGATTACAACAATATTTCTGCTGTATTTATTGCAATTTACAATTGTACTTTGGCCCAAAACTCACTGTAGGTGCAAGAATAGTGTCGGTCAGTGACAAACCCTCCAGATCAGACACCAGACTACTGGACAGGAAGTTAACTGGAGTCACTGGAGCCGATGCTGGAGCTGGTTCAACTGGGAGACAGAGAAAGACAAATTATGTGCTTTTACATTCAAGTATTCGTCTTTGGTCTTGTACGTGTTAATAGAGGTTTTACTCACAGTCATCCAGATCCAACAAAGACATTTCTTGTGTCTCCTTCTTGCTCTCTTTTTTGGATTGTTTGGGAGGTTGTTTTGATACGGCCATCTGAGCAAAATGAGAAAAGCTCTTATCCATGTGAACAACATTAAAGTAGCATAATAGCACTGATTATTAACTCACTGTCTGCATTGTTTTAGCTCCTATGCAGCTCATGTGAGAACAGTAGCATACAGCTTTTAAGTTGAATTTATTATTTAAAAAAAAAAAAGCAGGCAGTATACTGTATATAATGCAGAGTATTCACTAAGCAGTAAGCTAGTATTCTATTCCAATATAGTCCAACCTTCTTCTTCCTGATGTCAGTGTCAGACTCAGACTCCTCTTCTGACTCTTCCTCCGACTCCTCCTCTGATTCGCTGCTTTCTGATTCGCTCTCTGATTCTGAAGCACTTTTCTGATTCTTCACTGCCTTCCTGCCTCGTTTCCTGTCCTCAGCGCCGCTGCTCTGCTCACTGTGGGAATGATGGAGCAGAACATGAGACATTTGGCGAAACAAACTGATCAGAACTTATAATCGGCACTAATTTGTTGTATTGTGTGGATGGTGCACCTCTCTGCGCTCTCCTCCACTGGCTTCTTTGCTTTGGTCTTGTCCAGCTTCTTCCTTTTTTTCTTTTTGTCCTCCTCATCTTCCTCTTCCTCCTCAGACTCGGTCTCTTCTCCGCTCTCTTCACTCTCTGAACCGGAACCGCTTGCATCACTGGCACTAGCGCTTTCTGAACCACTGCCCGAGTCTGATTCTATCAGGAGAACGAGCAAAATTATTATTCATTATGGAATCAGTGTTGAATCTCATGTGAATGAACTATTTTTCCCAATATTTGCATATACTATGCATTTTTTGTAATAAATGTTTAAAGACATTAGCTTAGCAACATGCTAACATCAAACTTACATTAACTAGCCCTGTCTAAGAAAATACGTAGAAATAAAATGTAAATAATCTGTATTCACTAATGAAAAGAACTATAAGGGAATCTAATTTTAGTATTTTCTATTTGTATTTTTTGTGCTTATTTGTGCTTAGCAACATGCTAATGTCAAACAGGAATCAGTGTTGAATCTCATGTAAATAACTATTTTTCCCAATATTTGCGTGTACCATGTATTTTTTTTTTTAATAAATACATTAGCTTAGCAACATGCTAACATCAGGCTGAATTAAATACATCAGTTTTATGTTATAGCTAAGTAACCATTACCACAGTTGCCACAAAGACTTATTTACTTACTTATATATTTATATATAATTATTCTATTTTTTATTAATATTTTAGCTTTATATTTTAATTTTCAGTGCTTTAGTTCCTTTGTCATTCCTATTAGTTTCTTTTTATTGCTATTTGAGTTTAATTTGTTTTTATTTCAGTTTTAGTTTCCAGTTAATAATTTTAGGCAACATTACTATTTAATTTTTCATCGTGTGTGTGTGTGTATATATATATATACACACACACACACACATATATACATACACTGAACAAAATTATAAACGAAATGAACATTCAATTCACGGGCAACAGCTCTGGTGGACATTCCTGCAGTCAGCATGCCAATTGCACGCTCCCTCAAAACTTGCGACATCTGTG
>JAFVLL020009297.1:0-23890 GCA_021397915.2 Tor tambroides
TCAGAGAGTTGGACAGGCTTTCAGACTTCTAAGTCAGGCCTTTGAATTCGACCAGCAAGTATATTCAGTGCCATTAAACAAGGCCATGGCGCACACTGGAGAAGTCTATGAGACCATTGGGGATTACTTTGCAGAGCAGCCCCGTCAGGATTTGGAGCCAATTTCCGATCTTTTAGCGATTTACCAGGGCCATCTTGCAAACTTTCCAGACATTATCCATGTTCAGAAAGGTTTGGGATTTTTCTCATGTGTTTGCTCAAATACCACTTGTCAGAATGGCATGCCATAAAATGAATATAGGTCAGTAGGTCAGTAGTTTATGTGCATTCCATCAGCTTAAAGAATTGATGCATTATCCAGTCAACCCACCATACGTCAAGTTAATATTTAAGTGGAAACCTAAATCAGAGTCATAAACTGCTATTTCATGAAACTAAAGAAGCATCTTATTTATACTGAAATGGATGGATGACGTTCTAGCTGCTGATGTAAAACGGTTTGCTTTTTAGATTAATTAACTTAACTAATGGCAAATAGCAATGGGTTCTCAGCAGAATATCAAATGACATGTCCTGATTTTTCCCTGGTTTGAGAGAGAGGGAGCATATGAGGCCTGCTAGCTCTTGCAGCTTGATATATGTGTTGGTATGGTGGAATGACGCCAGCGCTGTTGTAATTCCCACATCCCTTTACTGCGGGAAGTGTATACTTCTGACTAATCAGTTTTTCCTTTACTGTGACATGAAATTGACTGATATCATTCTTTTCTGTAGAATCATATCACTGGGTTTATATGACGCAAATAGTTAACGCGGATTTGTAAGAGAAATTGTTTGTCTACATAAAACAACTGATGCTGGGAAAGCTTTTGTGTTGAAGGCTCTAATCCTAAGCTTAGGGCCCCAGCACAGGGTAGCTGTGAACGTTTACACTACATTTTAACACACAGACATAATTATTCTGATGCCTTGGATGTAAAAACTAAATATTTTATGTACTGTATGCGATTGTCTTCTTAACATCGATGTGAAACTACATTCACAACTTATTTTACTTCCGTAATCTGAAATATCCCAGGGTGAAACATGATATTTGGTGAGAAAAAAATGTAGGCTGGGATTTTTTTCCATCTGGAATTGATTGGATCATGAAAAGTAGGCGTTGCATATCAGAATGGAGGAGTGAAAAGCAGAAGGTATTTGTGAAGTCAGATGCATTGAATCCTGTGCAATAAGACCAGGAATGTGAAATTAGAACGTTAATAAGAGTTCATTTCAAGATGACTTACAGTGCACAGAGAATATTGATTTCTCCTTGAGAAATTCCAAAGGAAGCTGTAAGCCATAAATCAGAAGCCTGACTGGTCTGAGCTTGCAGTTTAATATGTTCAAAAGAGTGCATGTGTGTTTTTGCAGATGTGATTGGGTGTTGTAGATTTTAATACTTTAACTAAACCATTGCTTTCCTTGTTTTTTTTTTACTTTCTGTTCACTTCTGTCTTTCTCCAGGAGCCCTCACTAAGGCCAAGGAGAGCCAGAAACACGGGGAGGAAAAAGATGGCATTGCAGGTGGAGGCATTCATGACCGCTGCAACATCATCTCCTGCGCTACACTAGCTGAGATCCAGCACTTTCATCGCGTACGTGTGCGTGACTTCAAGGCACAGATGCAACATTTCTTACAGCAGCAGATCTGCTTCTTTCAGAAAATCACAGGCAAGTTGGAGGAAGCCTTGGACATGTATGACCAGGCTTAGGACATTACATTCCCACAGTGTTGCGAGAGAACTGAAATAAAACAAATAAGCAGCCTTTTTATTATAGACTCATGAAAGTACACTTACTGTCTTGTAGTAGTGTTTTGGGTGGCTTTGAGAACTTGATGACAACGTGTGCCAGAAACTGACAATGGTCCTTAAAATATAGAATACTACATAATCTGATTATACATAACAGTCATAATTGATTTGAGTTGAAACCCTTGAAACATAACCACAATTTTAAGTTTACATTTTAATCGGCTTAGTAGTTACAGTCGATATGAACAAAATAGATCAATTGTGTGCCTGAACTGATACAATTCTGTCAATGGACTCATTCCATGGACATGGACCTGTGGTGATGTTAATTAAAGGCATTTGTGTCTTCTGAACTGTCCTCTGATTCCAATGAATTTTAATACAGATATAAAGATACATTATGCATTTGAATGCCTTATTGTGTCGGTCTGTCAAGTATGGTTGTTTATGATCCTTGTTAGTCTCTGCAAGTTATACTTTTATTAACCTTTATCTAATTTGCTCTGAAGGAGAGCCCTGTGTCTGTTTTACATTAAGAGCTTGCAAGAGAAAGACGAGACACAGTTTCTCAGCCCTGGAGGAGAAGTGCAAAGGAACAATGACCTAGAAAACATGGGCTGAACCCTCTTTATCTAGAGGACATTCCAGACGAGCCAGAGAGGATCCCTCACGGTACTAGTTTACCAGCACTTTCATTATTCAGTTTAGACTTTTTCTCCCATGTTACAACACAAGTATTTTAGTTGGTTAAAGTACAGCAAATGAGAGTTTAGTGGATATATTTTAAGAGTTCAAGACCATTACCAGCTGTATGAGCAAGAAAAATTGAAGTGAAACCTTAAAAATGGAACTATGGTTCTCAAACTCTGGACCACTGGTGGTCCGTGAAAGATTCCCACTTGTCTGCCAGATGTTATTGGCTGGTTTAACAAAACAGACCTAAATGTAGATATATATTTGACAAAAAGCACCAACATTAATCATCCAATTAATAAACTCATAAAAATGAATTATGAGTAATACAACAATCAACTGATTGTGTTAACATAAATTTTGACAAATTGTTTTTGTTGTCTCACTTTGATAATATAACCGTTACAGGTCAGTGTAACAGTTATATTATCAGTAGTGTTTATTCCAAATTTTGAGCTTGAGAATAGTTGGCTTGTGTAAATTCAGTAACAGTAGTGGTCTAGTTCATTTCAAAGAAGAACAAAAACAAACTGCTAAAAAGGATGACCAGTGAGAGCCCCACATGAGATTTGAGTTATTAGGGGTTTCACAATTTTTGTTTTACTCTTTAAGTGGTCCGTCATATAAAAAGGTTTTAAGAACCGTTGAAAAAGAATAAAAATGTAAAAATAATCAACCATCAAGGAAGACTCAGCATACTCAGGCCTTAGAGCTCCAATCAAATGACCTCTTGAAGGAGATTGTACCATTATTAGTTTCTGTGCTTACTAGGGAGAAAAACCAGAGCTGCCCGGAGCAGTCAATCTCTCACTGCGTTTGAATTATTTATCAGAGCTAAAGTTAGGCTTCTTCTTTCCACACACTCAGGTCCTTAATCATGAAGAATTTATTCCCACACCCTGATCACAAACAAGCCTACACATATTGCGCATAAAACAATGCTAAGAAGAAAAAGAATGACTACACTGTTCATTTGTGTTTTTATGAACCACTGTTCATATCAACATTTGGTGCTATATTAATTACCAGTAATGTAATGCAATTCAACCCTAACCCTAACTACACTAATATATGTTATATACTGTATTAATCATAAATATTTTTTTGTTACATTTCAAAACTGGCCAAAGTATTATTAAAAAAAAGCATTTTATTATTTCATAGATTTATACATGTAATGACAATCATTTTTACATTAATGCATCTAACTCAGAGGTACGTTCTCTATTACACAGACATAAATACACACATACATGTAAACATTCATAAATCTGTAGCCCATAGTAAATTACAGGTATTACAAGATAACAAACACAGATTGTCAATATCAGCACATTTCTGTTGTATCTCCTGCTAATCTTGCTAGGAAATATTAAAAATTATGGTGTAATATTTCTGAGGGTGGTTTTGTTTTTGTGGTCACCGTAATATTTTAATTTTAGACACTTCTTTAAAATGCACCTTTGAGGAGTTTCAGTTCTCTCTTCAATTTCATTACTTTCAGACAGACTTTGTTTACAGTAAATGTGACCATATAAATAAACATAAGGCATTAGGGTACAGCATGAAGCTATAGTGCTTTATGAAAATCATTTAGAGAGAAACTGTGAAAGAAATATTCAGTTTGGTTATCTTTTAGAAGTAGTAGTTATTCTATATCTTGCACTTTATATAATAACAAATAAACTCAATTAAACTTTACCTTCCCTATTCCACTTACCTGTAGGCTTACATGTAATAACAATACTTTATTGTTTTAATGATAATAGGATTGCTTAAATAATAATGTATTGTTACTACTTGAAGAGTTAAGTAGAATAGTGACCGATATCAGTATTTTATAAAACCAAAACATTGGATGTAAACACTTGTGGTATTTGACCTCTAAAATGTGGCAAAGGATTTAAATTTATGATAACATTTGGTTTATACTGTATTCAGTGAACTGAATTAAACATTGTTCATTCGCTCTATCCATAGCACATTATCAAAGAAATGTGCAAAAACCCATTGTTTGTCACTAGGGTAGTACCTTCAAAGGTGTACCTTTGTACCTTATCTACCCATAAAGGGTGCATATAAGTACCTTAAGTGTACCTTTGAGGGTCCTGCCCAGTGACAAGCTAAAGGTACAATTTCTGCACATTTTGTCTGACAATGTATGCTGGAAAATTTAACTGCAAAATATTCTGACCCTGTAATAAGATTTAGTGGCCATCTGTGTTTTGTAAGAAACAAAACAACAACAAAAAATATCAAAACCACAAAAACATCTAAGCTGTGGCAGGACAAAACTGAAACAATAGGATTAACATAAACAATTAATGTTAAAATTGTAGTTTATTGGCGATCTTTCCCTTGATACTAAGCCAAGAGACCTTCAGAGTCTGCAAGGTTAAAAACCAAATGTCAGCAATAGTATGATTAGATATTTAAGTTTCTCAATGTACTGTATTGTGTGAAATTTAGAAGCTTACTTTCTTCTGCCAGTAATGCTAAGATTTGTCTCCGATGATGGTCATGCACAATGATAGTTCACAAAATTGCTTCAAGCAACATCTGGATGTGATAAAAAGAGTTGAGTCAAACCCAGTGTTGGTTTTGTTTAAGGGGTGGTGTTGCTTGTGAACATTGCTGGGCAGAATCAGGGTTAAGAGGATTCCATGTGCAAAGGAGAAATGGAGACACAGCTTGTTCAATTGCTGGCACCAAGGCTGCATCATGTATTTCCTGTAAAACAGGACTGTCCGGGCAACTCGGAGTGAGAGGGGTTACTATAACCGAAGGAACAGTGAGACTTCTCTCAGGCTGACCCAAATACGGGCCTCTGGCTAAAATATCTTCACCAGGGTTCCCTGTCAGATCCTGTATCATTGCTGGATGGGCCCGCTTTTCTCTGCGGTGCCGGAAGACAAGTGTGAGAACCACAAGAATAACAATCAGGAGGAGGCAGGCCAGAAGTGGCAGGATGATGAGCAGGGGATCAGATGCAGGTCTCGGTAAAGACTCCATCCTCACCAAAGTATTTTTCGGGGAGGGGTCCAACTTGCTCATAGTGGTACGGGGCACGTGAGGAACCGTGGACCTGCTTCGTGTGTGGTTCCCCCAGCGGTTTCGAGGTTTTAGCTTTGAAGCAGTCCTGTGTGGTCTTGTTGATGGATCTATGTGAGATGGAGGGTGTATAGCATTTGTTGTTCTGTTCAACGTCGGCAACTTGGTCGGCTCTGAAAGCATATGCTTCCCTGTAATGGGGTCATAAGGTAATACTAGGTACACAAATTCGCCCATGGCAGGCTGGACGTTGGCTGCCTTCAAAAGAAAAACAAATGAGTCATTAAGTGGATGGACCGCTGTGATGTTGTACCTGGGTGCTGTTGTGTTGCCATAAAAGGCATGGAAGTTGATGTTTTCCTCAATAGCCACTCTGCCTTGTTCCACATCCCTGAATGAGAAGGACTCCACCGAGTGAGAGGCTCCTCCAAGGTCAAATGTGACTTTGACTAGCTTTCCATGTTTCGGCGGCTCAAGGATTTCAAAAATGGGATCACTAGCACTAAGGGAGGCCAATTCTGTTGCATCCAGGACGTCCTTTCGAAGCTTCACTGGGATGCCATCTGGGATCCTGACATGCTCTCCAAGGTGGATCAGTGGCTTGACTGTGATGTTGACCACCTGGTTGGTCAGGTTACTCTCAGATGTGAAGACCGTGAACTCAAAGCAGTCTTGAGGGGATGACAGGTCACTCATGTTATAAAATACTCTGCCCGTGTGCAGGTCCTCTTGGTCAAAGTGTGTGACCCGTTCTTCCATAACCATGACACTCCCATGACTTGGTGGGCTTGTAACTAAATACTTAATGGATGCATGTCTCTCATTGGACACTGCGGCCAGGTTCTCAAATGTCAGAGTCACTGTGGTCTGCCCTTGCAATAGAGTCAGTCCGGTGTTGTTGATCACACTGATGGTGATATTCTCTACCTCTACACTGAAGAGCTTGTAGAGTGGTCTGTGGAATCCATCAGTGATGCTGAAGTAGATGACCCCTGATGAGAGTTCCCCTTTTTGTACAAAGTGCACCCTTCCTTGATTTACATCAGCTTGGGTAAAGGTGCTGATAGACTTATTGAGCTGACCCTCCAAAGCAAGGAAGCCATTTTTGGGCTTGCTGATTACAGTATAATAAAGTTCCTCAGGTGGAGTGTCTTGGTCCTCCACATAAAGGTTCTCAGGATCCAAAGTCACAGTGTCCCCTTTGACTACTTTGAGTCGAGGGGATCCTGTCTTGAGCACAGGAGGCCGGTCATTAACAGGGGTCACAGTGATGTTAAACATTTCAGATACTATATAATCTGTATTCTGAGGTCGTTGAGCAAGCTTTCCTTTGGGGATTAGCCACGCGTCAAAGGTGAAGTTATCATGAGTGGTCTCTGAGTCATCATGTACGTATATGATTCCATGCTTATGGAGGTTGAATTGAGAGAACTTTGGTCTTTCATGTGTCAGGTTCTTTTCACCTACAACAATTGTACCATGGTGGGGTGGAGAGGTGATTTCGTACCAGACCTCATAGAAATTACGTTCCGCTTCATCTAATTTTCCCAAAACGTTTGCGGCATCCAATTTTGATTCATCAATGAGAACACTACTACCCTCAGCAACAACAGCACCTAAATAACAAATATGAATGTTAGTGTTGTTAATGTAAAGGTAATCATATTATTTTTTAAATTGTTTTTCAAATTAAAATAACCAGAAGTCAGAAATCATTACCAGTATTTGTTAAGAGTGCACTCCTATGCTCCGGGCCTGTATTTTCATAGGAGATGTGGATATTAAAGGTATGAGCTTGGAGGAATGCTGGGGGGCATGACGCAGTGAAGGTGAAGGAATCTGTGGCGGTCCATGAAACAGGTTTAGTCTGTGCATACAACACAGCACGTTCTTTCACCTAAAATAACATTTAGCAAGTCATTTAGCTTATTTATAAGTTAGAATGATCATATCCACCTTTTTCCTGAGTAACCTATGAGCGGCATCATGATGGATTCTAACTTCCGTTTGGATGCTCTCATGTTCCCGTCTCCATAGAAATTCATGTTAAAATGGTGTAAAGATCGACTGAATGAATTTAACTAAAACTTTTTCAACATAACTAAATATAAAAATGTGTGCAGGGTTAAGCTGTGCTGTTGTTGGCTGCCACAGTAACAGCAATAAAATTCAAGAATTCCGGTAAAGTACTTGTTTTGCGCAAATGCAAATCTGCAATGCTTAAGTTAAAATACTGTATGTAAAATAATAAAATAATGGGTTTTGTAGACAAAATCCCCTGAATTTCGCCCCGATCGGGAGCTGTATGTGGGATATGTGTGTTTATGTGTTTTCAATGCAGCTAACCCCTTCATGTCATCTAACCATGTCATCAACTTACTCAACTATAGTTGAGTAACTGCACAAAGACGGACACTGCGACACTATAATGTGATGAAACTATGGTACCATGTGCTTTTTAAAACCATTTTCATAGGTTCAACTTTATATTACGAGCTCTGAAAATACGTTTTGACTAGAATTTGGCTAGAAACACCAGAGACCGGAAATATAAAGCATCGTTCCAGTATGAGTTGGGCGAGAATTCCACGTTCAGGAAAAAGGTGGATAAATGTTATTTAATATCACATTTTTTAAATAAATCAGCTTAAAGAACAAGCAAGTCACTAGAAGATGAGGAAGTGTTGGCATTATGCTCTAGCATTTCCTTTGTGTGGTTGATTCAGATAACATGCAAGAGAGTGAAGTTCATATCTAAATTTCTGCCCTTCATCTTCTAAATTTTCTTTCCTTCATCTGCCCAAACAAAAATTGTGATGCCAAAAAAATTAAATTGGGCTGCAGATATGGGATGGTGATGACGTCATGAAAATTACATACAGCAGTCATGTGCAGACTTGCTTAAGTTGTTGGCTATACAGATACGTCACAATACAATTTCTGTCAGAACAACTTAATGTTATGCTCAAATAACGTGACATAAAATTGTATTGTTTTGACATGGAAAAACATCCTTGAAATCATATATATCTTCAAAATATCTACACTCTTAAAAATAAAGGTTCTTAAAAGGTTCTTCACAGCGATGCCATAGAAGAACCATTTTTGGTTCCACAAAGAAGCATTCAGTCATTCAGTTTCTTACCTTTTTATAATCTGAAGAACCTTCTTTCGCCACAAAAAACCTTTTGTGAAACAGAAAGGTTCTTCAGATGTTAAAGGTTCTTTATGGAACCGTTTAGACAAAAAGGTTCTTCTATGGAATTGTGAAGCACCTTTATTTTTAAGAGTGTACGCTGAATGACATCCGTGGTAGAGCATTTAAAATGTTAAACATTAGCAGAACTCACTAGTTCAAAAGTAGTTTGCTTTTGTCTTAGCAATGCACCTATCCTGCACCAATTCCTCTCTGGAATTGAAGAACACTTCCATGTGAACATACTTTTGAAAAGAAGTATACATTTTAACATCAGCCAACTAAACTCAGAAGCAGATTTCGTAAATACCATGTGTTGGGTAAAGGATGAGATTTCTTCTGTGGAATTTTCATCTTGTTTCCAAATCAGGCTGCCAAATCTTGGAGGTGAGGTCACAGTGTATGTGATGGTGCGATTGCCATAAATATCATCAAAGTCATTTGTAATTATCAGCAGCTCATCTTCAGTGATTAACTTTGAAGACCCTGTAGAAGGATACAGGAAATACGTCCTTTACATCACGCAGACAATTGCACCACTACTGTTTCAAAGACTAGGCTAGTCTGAGTTTCACTTTTTACAATCCAGTCCAGCTGCTGCAGTCTGCTACAATATCTTGTTATTTTTCTACCCTATTGCTTCATATGAACGGCACCCTTACTAACTCCTTTCTACTAAAAAGTGTATAGCATTAACAGCAGTACAAAATATCACTTGAGTTTTATTTGAAGAAAGCGACAACAGAAGTCCTGAATTTTCTATAAAGCACAATAAAATCAAACCTGGGAAAACTTTGAGCTCTTGATTTTTCTCTAAGCTGATGACCAGAGATTGGGCTGCAACACTGAAGATTTGCCTTGGAGCAAAGTTCACCCCATCATTGACTTGAAAGTGAAATCCTCCTGACAGGGCACCTGTCAAAACATAAATACCACAGACCTACTGAGAGATCAAGGAAAATGGGTTATCAAATCTTATGGGCACTTTATAACGTAAACTAACCACTATGTACAAACACCAGCTGGCCATGACTGATATGCTCTTGGGTGAAGTTCAGAACAGGCCTGGAGGGGGCGCTCTTCAGGGCTAGATGCCCATTACTTGGTGGAGTGATGATGAATTCTAGGCTCTCAGGAGGAGAATCTGGATCCTCAGAACTGAGGTCTTCAGTGGTTATCTCTGTCACAGAACCTTCCCACACCTAATGAAAGAAACATGATGCTGTCAGTTCTGGTCATGTTTTGCAAGGTGAGGTTTGACATTTTTCACTAGAAACTATTTTTTTTTTCGACCAGAGGCTATTTTAGAATGTGTTTACTGAGCCTCCTGCTGGCCAAAGTGGGCATCTAAAGTCTAAGCCTCCACACAGTTTAAACTGGTTTTAACCAGTGTTTTTTTCCATGATGAAAATGGAAAAACAATACGTGCCAAACCTATATTAGTTGAATGTACCACTATTTTAGTGCTAGTGCACAAATTTATTGGGTCTGTGGGAAGAAGATGAAATCTGTCATTTGAAAAATCCAGTTTGCAGTCATGTTTTACTGTTTTGGTGTGTTTTTGTTTTATAACTTACAATTTAATTTCACAAATACTATACATACAAGAAGATTACACATTAGCTTAAAGGAAAAACCTCACCTTGAGAATTCTGTTGGCAGTTACAATTGGAGGTTCATCATTTATGGGTGTTATATTGACATAAACCACAAATGGCAAACTTTGCTTCCGGATATCTGTATTATTGGCCACCACTGTAAAATTATCAGCCATGGTCTCACTTCCATCATGGACATAGAATATGAATCCTTGTTCAGCCTGTGGCAAAAGAAAGAATACAATTCTTTTTTTGTAACAACATTTATTATAAAACCTACTAGTGAATATTATCCTTTCATAATGATTATACAAATGTAATTTACTAATATAAACTGTGATAAATGTATTGCCTTGTTTTAACCTTTGTTGAATGGGAGTGAAGAGAAACAAAGTAAAAAAATTACAAACAGAAACTCACTTGAGCCCTTGTGAAAGACGGAATTGGAACACCAGGGATCCTTGAGTGTTCAATTCGTCCATGATGAGGCCCCTCGGTTACAAGATAGAAGATCTGGAGTCCATGAAAGTGTCGGCTGACAACTTTGATGATGTCCTGAGTGAGAGCTTTAGAAGAACCTTCTATGAGGGTCATATTGGACACCTCTAGTGGGATGTGCAAGGGGATAATATCCATTATGACTACAAGGTCACGGACTGTTAGAACGCCATTGGTTACGTCAAGTGAGAAGGAGTCATTAACACATCCACGCTCGGTTTGAACATACTGAACATGCCCTTCATTGATATCACCCTGTGAAAAGCTTTGGATGGGATACTCCTGACTGCCACGGTAGTGATCCTCTTCTAGCATAGATATCCGCAGAAAACCGAAAGTGGGTGCCACCTTCACAGTATACACAATCTCAAAAGGTTTGTTATCCTCATGAACAACCTGGAACACACCACATATACACATTAAATAGATAATAATCTACATTTCATAACCAGGTTATCTGAAAATGATTTTAATAAAGCAAAACTAACCTGGAGAATTTCCTTGTTGATTTTGACAGGCTTTCCTTCTTCCACCACAACTGGGTTATTGTGAATGACTCTTGGAGGCTTCTGATGACTCTCAAGGTACACCTTAACTGGCACACTTACATCCAAACGGAGGCCTTTAACCTTGCAGGTGAAGTTAAAAAAGTCCTCCAGTATTTCACTGTCATCGTGATGATACACTACATTGCCCATCTTCAAGTCATGTTGTGTAAAAGTATTTGCTTTTATATCATTGCAGTAAAGAATCCCATGGCTCGGTGGTAGAAACACCTCAAAGACCACTTCTTCATTATGCCTGACATCCATATTAGTGGAGATACTGAAATTAGCAACTCCTAAACTGGCCATCTGGCCTTTCTGGACCAAAAGACCCGTGTTGTTTGCCACCTTAACGAATGGATCATGGGCTGACACTTCAAGTAGTGTTGATGTGTAGTGCTTCCCATCAGATATAAACAGGACAAAGCGGCCATAACTCACCCCTTTATGAATGAACAGCACTCTCTTCTCTTCTAAGTCCTTCTGATGGAATTGATAAAGCTTGTGTGTGGTGTCATTTACCAGGACCAGCTCACCCATAGGGATCTTTCGTCTGGTATAAAGCAGATCTTTGTCATCAAAGTCTGTGTCAGCATCATGGTAGCACAAATCTTCCAGTGTAAGCAACCGCTGGCTGTCACGCACCACATGGAAAACTTTATCCACAACACGGATGGGTTTCTGATCATTAACCAACTGGATGGAAATATTAAATGTACCCTCCGTGCCTTGGGACTTATTTTTCAGAGAGCCAAAAGAGGCCAGGAATGTAAATGCATCATGGGTGGTTTCACTATCATCATGGACATACAAGATGCGTTCCTCTGAAATGTCCTGATTGGTGAACTCTATTATGCTGTCACTGCTGGCGGAGGAATTAGAGAGGTTTATTCTTTTCAGTACCCCATGTTTAGGGCTGCTGGTGACAGTGTAGAGTACTGCTCTAGAGCTGGGTGTCTCTGAGAAAAGCATTGCCTTAGTAATGACCTTGCTCTCCCCTTCCAAGAGAGAAAGTCCATGATTTTTTAAAATTATGTTATGAATATCTGCTTTGATACTGATTCTGAACTCATGAATCCCTGACAGGGCAAATTTTGAGAATACTTGAAAGTGAAACATGTCTCTTGTTTCATCAACTGGCCTTTCTAAGAGCTCATATTGCAACTTGTGATTAGTAATGTCATCTTGGCTGAAAGTTGAGTTCTTTTTTAAAATCTTATTACCAAGAACAAGATGTCCTTTTCTTGGTAATGTCAATAAACGAATGTGAAGGTCATTTTCCAAAAGTCTTGCACCCTTGGTAACAACATGGAATTGTTGAGGTGTCAATGTGACTTTCTGTTCACCATCTATCTCCACCTTATTTCTGGTGATTCTATAACGAATCCAGCGTACTCTAATCAAAAACAACAGCTCGTCCGTAATGACTGAGCCGATTGTGGCTTTGCATTTGAAACTGTCAGTGATATTACTTTGTTGCGTCCCATGGAAGGTGCTGAGATATCGAAGACGCTCCTTTTCCAGAAGTTTTTGCGTAAATGTGCTTGTTTGCTTCCACTGCCCACTTGAATGCAGCCTTTGAAGCTCACCATAGATTGGTGGCACTGTGACGTCATAGCGAATGTCCACTGCTTGTTTAGGAACACTGACTTGAACAGCAAGATGTTTGTTACTAATAAAGGTTGCTTCACCTTGGGTTACCTCTACTCCGGTGTTGTTGGCAACCTTGTGTTCTAGGGGAACAGCGATAATCCTGAGTACCACTGTGTTGCTTAACTTGTCCCCATCACTCACCCTAATTGCCATTCTGGCGTTCTTGACACCTTTGTGAACATAACTCACTTTACCCTGCTCTAGATCACTTAGGGAAAATGAGTTAACTGCTCTGCCCGGTTCTTCCTCGATTTCTAGAAAGCCTGAACCAGCATTCAGGTTTCCAAGGACTGAGAACATCAGGTCTATGGAGTTACTGTCAGGGTCGATGACCCTGAGGACATCTGTGCTCATACGACGTCTTGAGCGCTCTAGAAGAATGAAGAGACTGCCCTCAGGAAGGGTAAGTTCAGGAGCGTCATTGACAGGTGTGATGCTGATGTTAAATCTGTGCAGACGGTTCCCTTTGAGAAAGCTAGGCACTTCCTTTTTGCTGTTGGTGAAGATGGAAAACATGAAAAAGTCACGTAAGTCCTCAGATCCTCCATGAACATACATGACCTTTCCATGCCAGAGATCCAGAATACTGAAGGTGTTCTCACCCAGATCAGTGTCAACATCCAGTCGGAGTTGCCCATGGACTGGCTGCTCTTCAATGCGAAACATAATCTGTGACTGACGGATCCCAAGCTTACGGAACTCTAGATTAATCTTAATGTGTTTAGACTCAAGTGGTGCCCGTCCGCCTTCAAGAACTTCCAAATCCTTGAGTAAAAGGAAATTTTTCTTGTCCATCTCAGGTAGGGCATCTGTGAAATTTTCCGAATCTATGGTAATAACTGATGGACTTGTGGTACTGGGTCCAAGCTGTTTTTGTGGTTCACAACCAACAGAAATATCCTTGGTGACCAATGCTTTTGGAAGGCCCATCCTTTGGTAATTGACTCTGATATTCCTAAGACAGCCTTTAAACGAACCTCCTCTTATACGCTTCCCTACCATAGAGAGCAATCCATTCTTGCGGACTTCTGTGTAAGTGCTGACATCGACCCCACCTAGGAACAGAGGTCCAGCAAACTGTAACGCACTGGCATTTATCCCAAAGCTAGAATTGTGCATCTCCAAACCCAAAGTAAACTGAAGATTCAAAGGAGACAAATAGAGCCGCAAAATATGCCATGCCCCATCATTGACGACCATCAAGGAACGCAATGCTGTCTTGGTTACACCTATTTTAATGATAGAAACAAGGTGACCCTTTTGAATTTCCAGGGCAAAATAGTTACCGTTTCCTGCAGAGCTGTATAAAAGAATCCCCTCTGAATGTACTGTATGCAGTTCACATTCAAATACACCCTCTTGGGGTACATCCCATGTTGGTAGGGACATGTATGCTTTGGAACTGAAAAAACTTATAGAATCGTTGACAGTGGCTGAAAACTGTGGGCTGCAACCAAGCGACACTTCATGAATCATTTTGTATCCAGAGTAAGGCCTAAGGGAGGACAGGAGGTTATGCTCATTGAACAGAACCTCATCCAAACATCCCCGAAAGCCAAAAGGAGTTTCATTTGCTGAGAGGTAGGATTTTTCCAGATCTCCGACACCACCAACAAAAAGTCCATCCTGGACATCCAGTTCAAAGTCAGGTCCTGGCATCTTAGCAGATGTTATAGAGTTTTTGTCCACAGTAAGCGTGATGTTGTCATTATCATGTTGAAGTTCTAATGTATGCCAGGTCAGATCATTCAAGGAGAAACCCTTCTCAGAACGAACAGTCCGTTCCCCAGATCCAAGCTGAATCCGCACCTGACAGAGATGGACAGAAGATCTTTATAATAATGTAGGAAATAATCTTTTAAAAAGGTAATTACTCCCAGTATTGCTGGGACTCATACTGCATTAACTGCAAGCAACAGAGTTGCCATGTTAGTATTTCTTAGCATGAAAAGACTTGTCAGTAGAGTGATGCATGTGGAGGTTTAGACTATGAGCAGACCTTTTTTGTCTGGAAGCAACAAGAAATCACTTGCCTTTTGTTTTTGCCTGTGGGCAAAAAATATCTGTGTTGAGTGTGTACCTTATTACAAGTCAAATGAATGTAACTGCCATAGATGGCAATAAGTTTAAGCTCAGTATTCATATAAGATTTCAACATACTGTAGATCAGTCGATTCATCTGAACTGATCAACATATGCAACATTTCACTAAGTAATCTCAGCCTCTTACAGCAGTTGCAAAACTGCAGAAAAAAACTTTCTGTTTTTGACTTATCACTGAAATTGATACATATTCTTTTCTAAAAAAAAATGCATTTAAGAGATAATGAATAATATGTAATTAAATGTTATAAAACATCAAATTACAGGTTACAATAAAGTCTATACCTATAAATAGTGTTGTATATGAAGATCTCTTTTTAGTAAAATCATTTAAAAATGTAATGCATTTAATTAATCACCTGTACTCTGCCAGAATGCAGCCCCACCCAGAGGAAGTCCGTCTCCCCAGCTGCCAAGAACAGCAGGCCACTGGGTCCAGAGGTTCGAAACCGTACATGGAACGTCGTCTGACTAGACAACTCAACTGCTTTCAAATGCACAAACCCATCTCCGTAGAAAGAAGCTGCAATGTAATTTGTACTAGAATTATTTTTTTTTTTTTTTATAGAACCCCTATTGATGCACATGTTTTAGAATACCATTGCTTAATAGAGCATATACATAAACATGACATTTTTCCCCCCATTTTGCAGTTTTCGGCAGTAAGTTGCAGTTTTAAAACAAAAAATGCCAGAGGGCAATATGTCTTGCTGTTTAAGAAAGACAACTCGTTCATTTAAATTACTTAATTTCATCCCCTCAGCTTTTGTCTCTCCTCATAAGTGCATGGACTGTTCTTGCATAGTGTATGTATCTGAGTTGCCCCCAGTAAATTAAGAGTTTTTATTGGCCTGAACAGCTCTGTGACAGCTGCTGCTCTGTGCCTAATGCAGTTTAGACTAAGTGCTGTTGTGTCTGCAACACTCTTAATGCTTTATCAGAATTCAATTAATGCATTTTAATGTGCTGAATGCCTTTTAGGAGCACAGTAGTACTGCCTAATTTCTAGAGCACTGTGTCAAAGGAGTCAATAGGGATTAGCACAGTTACTGGGGATGAACATGCTTTTCAAAATGCTAACCATACTGAGTTAGTAGAGCAGGGAATTTTTACTAATTAGATTGCTCAAATTTGATTATTTAACTGTGAGGTACAGATTGTAAAAGTATGTCCAAGTTACTGCATAAACTAGTCATGCACCACAAAGTGGCAGCAAACATAAACTCATATTCAAAAAATTCATCCTAATGCATGGACACTGGGATAAAGAAACATCACATTAATGTTTACATAACTTTAAATAGCCTATTTATAATTTCAAAACAGAAGAATTACACTCATAAAATTATTTAAGTGCAAAAAACTGGGGTTCATATTTTTAAAGGCTTAAAGCAACATATCTCATCTCTCTAGCAATGTTAGGATGTTTTTAAAAATGCATTGAATTGCAGATTACTCTCTATCTGTCTTTGGATAGGGGGAGGTCGCTTCCATTCATGGTGCAAGTAAACAAAATGAACTTGGACAGATCGGATTATATCTAATCCCATATCAGACATGTGCAGAAGTGACTTTGTACAGTGAGGTATTAATTACTCCTTACATGTCACTATCTCCAAATGTGTTGTTTATGAATTATTGTTTATATTTTATGTAGTTTACATAAATAATCGTTCCATAGGATATATAGATGTTTACACTATACATATATACATGATACATTATAGATGTATTAACTACTGAAAACAAAACTATAGGTTGTTTTAGTCTAAACTAAAACATAAAAATATAAACCGATCACTATATTATATTGTATTATATTATATATTTCGTAATCTGCTGACACTCACCTCCGAAAGCCTCTCCACGAGTCAAAGAGAGAAGCACAATCACGCGCCACAAAAACTTTTGCTCAAAGGAAATGTGAATCCACATGTTTCATAGCATTTCAGATCAATTCAAATGTCTTATTGATTTAATATTCCCCAAAGTACGTCCATTGCACGACCTTAAATCATTGTTAACTTTAAATCACTGTACCTGCAAATCTGTCATCTAAACAATGTCACGGGCGTGTGTCGGGTTACCCCGCCCCTTCATGCATATTCATAACGCTCGCGCCATAATTACGGAGGAAAATACCACAGTCTCCTCTTCATTCATATTATTCAGTATGCTTGTACTTTAGTAGCAGTAATGAAAGCTTCTGAAATCTTAAAGTTGCAGAATCTGTTCTGGCTCGTTTTTGTCATCCTTATTGATCTGTTAATTAATTTAGGATAGCTCCTAGAATGCGTACTGTGGAATAATCATAATGTTAAAGCCAATATTTTGTCATTCTTTTTTAGTATGTAGTCTGTTTTATGTTTTACTTGTTTATTTGCATGTTTTATAAATATAGCATACATTAAAAGTACCAGCATTTATAATCATTGTAGATATAAAAAATAAGTAGAAATATTAGTATCTAAATAACATCATATTAGTAAAAAAATATATATATAAGCATATTACAAAATAGACATCAATTCAATATCTGCGTTTACTGATGTATTTGTTTGTAGTCTATTTTTGCAATGACCACGAGGGGGCGCGAGCACACTACATACAGTGTTAAAACATAATTTAACCCTTAACAGTTTTTTTCAGTGAGTGTTAAAACTAATATTGCTTCCTTCGTAGCACGTGGCTTTATCGAGATAATAATTAAGTATGAATGTTCTTAATTCCTTGGAAACAACACCTTTGCACACAGATCACAACTAAGGTTATAGATTAGAAACTCTCTCACATACAGGATTATATATATATATATATATATATTAATATTATACATTTTATTCTCAGGCCAGTGTGAGTAAAGAACTTTTTTATTAAATAAGTAGACAATAAGTAGGCCAAATTGACATATTGTTACCGTTATATTTATATTTTCTTTTTAATCATATAAATACACATACAAGAAGATAGGCTACTGTTAAATACATAAGATACAACATAATCACATTTCCATGATATTTTTTTTAAGGTGTTTAAACAATGTAGCTGTACCAGCTGGGATGCTATTCCTTCAAGTACTTCAGACTAATTCCACAGTATATAAATATCGTATCACTCAGTTGCTTGGTATATCAAAGTACCATAGTATTACCTGATACCATCACAGTTCTGTATTTGTAAGGGAACTCAAACAGCAAATACAGACTGTGTATCTGACAGCTACAGTTCAATTTGGTGTGTGCAGAGGCAATAAGCCAAAAACGAACCCAGCCATAAGTAGATATGCCAAGAAAAGCAAATGTTAGGTAACACATTTTTTTTTAAAAAAAGATGAATTTATTAAAGTAGCATTTTCTCCCACATTTGAACTATCTGGGGTAAAAATCCCCCCCCCCCCCTTTTCATTTCTGACTCGCATGCAACTGCTGTCAATAATGACTCCCTATTGTCTGGTTAAACTGTGTACTCCACTGTCTTTTAATATGGGGCTCCATCTGCCTTGTTCTTTAACATGAAAAATCATAAAAGTTCTGTTATTTCAGCTGCACTACTGAATCATCTTAACACTCTTATAAATAGCGTTCAGGGAAAACATGTTTGTTATTGCCAAAGCTTTAAAAACCTGTTGTTTTTGAGTGCCAGTGAAGTGGCCGAGATCCAAATGAAGGGGAAGAGAACATAGCTAGGTCAGCACTGGGGCAGTTTGGAGAAACTGTTGACTGATTCACTTAAATTTGAATGTCCATAATTGTTCCAAACGAACACAAGCCAGGCCTGTATCCTGTGATATAGAGCAGCATGTTCTGGGCCATGTGTTTACTGCCATTAATTTGGCTGTGGTGGGTGGAGATCAACTGCTACATCAGGAGAGACTTATGGATTATTTTGACTAATGTAAATATGTCTTCACTGAAGCATGTTCTTAAAGGAATAGTTCACTTAAAATTGAAAATTAACTCATAATTGACTCGCCCTCAGGCTATCCAAGATGTAGATGAGTTTGTTTCTTCATGGGAACAGATTTGGAGAAATTAAGCATTACATTACTTGCTCACCAATGGATCCTCTGCAGTGAATGGGTGCCGTCAGAATGAGAGTCCAAACAGCTGATAAAAACATCACAATAATCCACAAGTAATCCATACCAATCCAGTCCATCAGTTAATGTCTTGTAAAGTGAAAAGCTGCATGTTTTTAAGAAACAAATCCATCATTAAATTATTTTTAACTTCAAACTCCTGCTTCCAGCTAAAATACAGGTCTATGACACATAATATTGCTTTCTTCCATTTGTCTCACCTGAATCAGGAAAGAAATATGCACAGATCAAGCATTGTTTACACGTGAAAATGGTCCAAATATGTAGGTGGATTTTGATCTGAGAGGACACAAGGGGATTTTCACTGGAGGAAGCGTTATTATGGATTATGGACTCAGTATATATATTTTGACCAGTAGTGTTAAAGTTAAAACATCTTAATGATGGATTTGTTCTTACAAACACACAGCTTTTCACTTCACAATTGTGACTCTAGTACAGAAATCACACACTTTTGCATTAGAGAAAAGACAGAAAATGATGAGATGATTGCTAGACCTCTTACATCTATGTTTCGTGTTACCCCTCCCCCTTTCCTGTCCTGGCAGCTTTAATGTCACATGATTCACACATTGACCACCAACACTTTCATTTTGAGTGTAGTTCCATGAAATACAAAGCAGTGCAACCTAAACAATCTGAAACAAGACAGAGTACACACATTATAATATACAACATTTATAGATCAGAGATAACTGAAATTAGATGGGATAATGAGGACTGAGACTGTGGAAATGGACAGAGGAGAAAGAGCGGAGATGATGGTGGCTATCTATGACAGTGCAGATACTGTGAGAAGCCATGATCTCAGGACTCACGCAGAGAGACGACAGCCACTTCAACACACAGGTGTAATTTATCTTTATAACAGTCAGGCAAAAGTATTGTAGTATGTCTTGCAGTTTTTCCTCAATGATTTTGGCTTATTTTTGTAAACATTCTTTAAACTGCTCACTCTTAAATTAAAGGTTCCAAAAGGGGGTTTCCACCGCGCTGCTTAGAGAATCATTTCTGTCAGGACCACTATCATCAAAGATGATTGACAATTAGCATATAGTTTGGATTGGCTGTATGGTTCTGTTCTGGGCAAGAACTCCCTGCAGCGATAACCCCCAGGGTAAACAGAACAGAACCAACAAAATTATTGCAGATTTGTTAAAGTTTGTTAAAGTAATTTTATGTACAGATTTTTGATTTTGTCTGATTCAAAAAAGAATCAGAAGGCTGGATCCTGACTGACAGAGGAGGAGTTGGGGATGGGGGAGGGTAATTACCTATTGAGCAATGCAAAAACTGCTGATAATACTGACGACCTTATATATGGATGCTTAGATAGGTGTCTTATTCCTATAGGTAGATGGGGATCAGCCGAGAGTCAGCTGATGCGAGCTTGACTAACGTGACCTGCCAGAACTAATGCTATGCTTGATTTTTAGCTCTTCAAAGAATCTTTCAGAGAACAGTTCTTAAAAGAATCATATTTTTCCTAGTGTGAAGAACATTCCAATAATATAAAGAACCTTTTGTCCATTGGAAAGGTTCCATGGATGTTAAAGGTTCTTCAGTGAACATTAATATTCTGAAGAATCTTTTTCCACTATAAAGAATCTTTAGTGGAATAGAAAGATTTCATGGATGTTGCAGTTTTTTTATGTCGCTTTACTGGAATCTTCATTAACCAAAGATGCCAGTATAGTACCTTTTTAACCTATTTTTAAGAGTGTAAGTGTAAATGTCTTCAAAATCTAATAATAACTCATTCAAAACATTTAATTCACATTTCAAAGCATAGTCATAGTGTCAGTTTTTTTTTTTTTTTTTTTTTGGTCAATGATAAGATGTCTTTTTCACCTCCACAATCAATCCTGGCATATTCACCTCCACAAAAATCAAGCGTAGCGTTAGTTCTGGCAGGTCACATTAGTCAAGCTCAGCTGATCCCCATCTACCTATAGGAATACGACAACTATCTAAGCATCCATATAGAAGGTCGTCAGTATTATCAGCAGTTTTTGCAGCAGTTTTTGCAGTTTTTTTATAAAATTTCAGGTGACTTTTTTTTTTTTTTTTTTTAGTTTAGCTATTTAGATACAAATTTCAGCGGAGGTAAAAGTTTACTGCTAAAAGTGAATATTGTAGCACACAGTAGAAAACTAATATTCTCATTTGAGTAAACCATACATTTTTTGTAGAAATGTATTACATATAAAATTCACATTTCAATGTCCATTTTTTTCACATTTCATACATGTAAAGTCATATTTAGTGACATTCAGGCAAGAATATAAGATGATGTGATTACTGTTTCATTACAATGGCAGGTCATTTTCCAATTTTAGCAGACATCGCAAACATTCCATGTCATAGAATATACATGTATGTCTGACAGATTTTCATAACTGAATGGATCATTTTGCATGTGATGGCTCACATGATGAAAGAATGTTTAGAACTTGTGAAGAACATGATCATTTCACTGAGAATCAACTCAGTTTTGTTCATCAAGCAAATAAGCGATTATACTGTATTTAGGGCCAGATTTACTAAACAGGGAAAATTAGAGTGAGACTGCAATATAAACGCGACGGAAGTGGAAAGTTCTGCAGGTGATCTACTGATATTGCAAATAATTTCTGTGATGACTGATGCAAGCAGCGCAAATTAGCATAGGGTCAAAAAAAAAAGGAAAGCCTAATCAGGTGTGTCTAATCTACTAACAACACAGGAGCAATGTGGGTTAAGACATGCTTTTTTGGTTGTTAAATTATGTCGCAAATTTAAGTAAACTGACTACTGCAAACCTTATAGTAAATCATCTTGCATGATTCATTTTAATACTCTCCTCATATAAATTTTGTGTCTGAAAGGGAAGCTCCTGCATATGCAATAAGCTCAACTGCAAAAATAACTGTGTCCATGCATTTCCATTGCTAGTTTTTTTTTAACACCAAACAATGGTTTGCAGTGGGCTCAAGCTGTTACTAAATCTGGCCCTTACTCTTTTGCACATGTATTAAAACACATGCAACTGGCTTAAAATAATAATTAATATTTGGTGTGAACAACAACGTAACTGTTTTGAGAAAAAGAGAAAAAAATCTTATTTAAGAATTGAGCCAAAGCAGTTGCATAAAACTGTAAGAGTAAAATTCTTGATGTCAGAATAGTAAAGTATAAGTGTGAAGACACATTGAATCTCATCTTTGTCGTCCACAGGAGGTGTCTCAGTGATGAGCAGAAAGCACAGAGCAGCTGAAGTGTGTTTGTGTCTGCTGTGTTTTCTTCTGCTGTCTGCTGTAATAGTGCTGTGTGTGTGTTTCACCTCCAAGAGAAAGCAGTTACTAACTCACATCAGTAACCTGACTGAAGAAAGAGAGAAGACACTTACCAAATATGAGCAGATACTGAACCACAACAATAACCTGACTGAAGAATGCAAGCAAATACTTGCTAAATATGAGCAGATACTGAACCGCAATAATAATTTGGCTAAAGAAAGAGAGCAGATATTTACAAATAATATAAAATTAATATCAGAGAAACAACAATTACTGAAGGAGAACCAAATTATGACTGGAGAAAGAGAGCAGATAAAAAAGACCAGTGAACTGCGACATGGACTTTTGGAACAAGGTATTTCTCCCAAAATCATTAAAAATAATAATAATTTCACCTCATTCAAATAAGTATTGTCTTAAACACCAAGTTAGAATACTGCATATGAACAAAGCTAACCTGTCTAAACTAATATCTAAACTATTCTATTAACAGATCAGCAAGAGGATCCCTTCAAATGGATTTACTTCAACTTCAGTTTTTATTATATTTCATCTAAGAAGAAGAGCTGGAGTGACAGCAGCAGAGACTGTCAACAGAAAGGAGCAGATCTGGTGATCATAAACAGTTCAAAAGAACAAGTAAGTGATAAAGAAAAAGATTTTGCATCGACAGTTGAGTTGTTTGTGCATGTTGATGTATACGGGTTGGTCTGTTTTAAGTAGTAATGGTTTTTAAACATTTTAGATGTTTATGGATTATATATATATATATATATATATATATTATTGTTCTTTCAAAACAGGATTTTTTACAAAAGATTGCTGTTTCTGATCATTTTTGGATTGGTTTGGGTAAGATGGAGGGAGAATGGAAATGGATTGGTGGGACCATAATGGGAAATGGGTGAGAGATCACTGAATTTAACTGATCATAAGCCTGAAACCTTCGCTACATTCAGTATCATATCGTATTCAGAACTGACTGAAGTCTACTGAAAATAAACCAATCTGCTTCATTGTTGTTTCAGGTACTGGAGGTCTCAGTATCTGCATTCATATGGTTCATACTGTGCTCTGATGACTTCATCAGGTTGGATAGATGATAAATGTGATTATAATAAAAAATGGATCTGCAAGAGAAGAATTTTAAAATAGCACATTACATAAAATAAATATGTACATGCAGTAAAATAAACCCATCATTTTTTGGAAAATTGATTGATTTGTATTTGTAAATTGATTTGTAATTCTTACTGTATTATTGTACAGTAAAGTTAGTCATTTTGAAATATGACTTATGACATTTGAAATATATATATATATATATATATATATACACACACACACACACACACACACACACACACACACACAGTAG
>JAFVLL020009298.1:0-14480 GCA_021397915.2 Tor tambroides
AGGGAAACACAAAACGGGGAAAAAAAAACAGGTGACGTGAGTATGTGGGAGATCGCTTGTCGGTGTAAACTTCCACTAATATGCCCGCATTCTCCACCAGTGTGGCGGGGTGGAAGGAACACACGACAAGGAGAGCTCAAATAAATACCCCGGAGGGTGGATTTATTCAGAAAAAGGTGCTGGGGAAGTGCAAGGTAGAGTGGTGGTGGTAGGCGTGCTCTCCGGTGTGAATCCGTGGCGGGATGGACCGGCTTCGTGCTCTGTGCAGGCTGGGTCGATCACACGCTCGTGTCTGTGGGAGAAACGGAGAGTACAGCGTGTTAGTTCTCGTGTGCTTGGAGATCAGACTCCTCGTCTGTGAGGCTCACGCGGCTTATCTGGCCGCGGCCAAATTAGGGACAGGTGCGGTCGCTCCAGCCGTAATGGGCGAGCGCAGGTGTTCCTTGTGCGTTTCCAGGGCAACGCTGATAGATCATCGGGACGCTCGTCACAATATGTACTGCGCAGCATAAAAACAGAAGTGCACTATAATGATAGCTCTTACGGTCATGGTTTCTTTTAGGGCTGTGCAAACATTAATCACAGAACCGGCTTTACTGATGAGATGCGGATGATCATCGCATTCGATTATTTGCACAGCCCTAGTTTCTTTTAATTTGGACTTTATTTTCCATTTGCACCGTTGTTGTGTTGATTGTTCTGTTCAGGTGTGCCTAGTTAATTGTCCTTGTTTGGTCTGAGTACTAAGTTCCTGTATGTTCACTTTGAGTTTATGTTGTTTTACGTCTACATGTCTTGAATGTTGCTGTGTGGGAATGTGGGGAAGACCAGGGTTAGAATAAAAATCAGCTGTGGCCCACATTAGGGCCAGTTTTGGAGTCAAAGATACTGAAACATAGATTCACAAAATTTTGCCACTCATAGATATGTAGCACTGAAGTATTTTTACTCAATAAATAAATGACAAAGTATATACGTCTGTCTCATTTGTTTGATTGGATTCTCTTTGTCTACTTTCAGGACCTGTGTGAAAATCTGATCATGTTTTGGGTTATATTTATGCAGAAATATAAATTCTAGAGGGTTCACAAACTTTCAAACACCACTGTATATACACATTACAATGGATAGACCTTATTGAATTCAGGTTTTTCAGTAAAAACCGTTGCAACAGGTGTATAAAATAAAGCACTTAGCCATGTAGCCTGCATTTAAAAACATTTGTGAAAATAAGGTCGTTTTAAAGAGCTCAGTGTATTCAAGTGTGGCACTGTGATAGGATGCCAATAAGAAATTTAATCCCTGCTAGATATTCCATGGTCAGCTGTAAGTGGTAATATTGGAAAGTAGAAACCTTTAGGAACAGCAGCAATTGCAAGCGGAAGACCATGTAAAGTCACAGAGTAGAGTCACAGACTTCTGAGGCGCATGGTGTGAGAGTCATCAATGCATCAAAGAGTTCCAAACTTCCATTGGCATTAATATTAACACACAGGGGCATCATTACTGGGGAAAAAGAAGGGCAGAGGTCACAAACCACCCCCATGGTTTTAAAATTGCCAACGTGATTGACACATCTGACCCTGCTGACAGTCTCTGTGCAAACATATGTGAATGTTTGTGACATTTATACACTCCTTCAATTGTCCATTTTACAGCTTTTTGGCTACATCCCATTAATGGGAGACTCGACTTGCCGTTCATTTCAGTAGAGCTACTAGTACATGTTGCTGCTGTCTCCAGTTTGGCATAAATACACAATTTTTTAAAGATCGTATGGAAATTACCATGTTCTACACAATGTGAGCTGTGTTCCAAATTCCATCATCATAAAATTAGACACACCAATAGCTTTTGCATATAGCATACATTTATACTTAGTTATAATATTAGTAAAGCTTATTATTATTTGACAAATTAATCAAGGCTTTCATTGTGTGAAGACAAATCTGGTACATTTATATATAATTGTGTTACCAGGCAGAATATATTCTGCATCATTTTAAAAACAATGTGAGACTCTCTCTCTTACGCTGCTAAAAATTTTATGTTGTATGTCTTGCAGCTGATTGTCCATTTGAAGAAGGAAATCCAGTCTTTGAAGGAAGAGCTGGCTCTGGTTACTGGAGGGCAAAGGAGTGACAAGCTAACCCAAGAAGAGATCCAACAGTATGTACCTGCAATTCCTCACATTCCCTCACTCATTATTTTTAAACATACAGTAGAGGGAAATGACTAATAATGAATTGTGTTTGCTAATTTAACATTTCTTTCAATGTTAATATTCTCTTATTAGTTGTATTCTTTGAAGCCAGTATTGGCTAGTATCAGACTAAATGTTGGATTAAATAATCAGACTGAAAAATAGCCCTAGCTAAAAAAAGAAAAAAGTACAAATATTCAAAATATAGTTACATGATTACATTACCAGCCAATGGCAGTAAATTGTAACAGAGAGCCAAAATGAGCAGGGATTCTTGACAGCTATATTAGATATCACATCATGGTGTCATTTAGTTTTTTTACGGGATGTAACGGCAGGGAAAATCTAAATGCAGCTTATTTTAGTAATAACTAGATTTGTCAAGACAAACTTTAAGATGGCTTGAGAAAGCCGGACCAGAAAGTTTGAAAAAGTTTGAAAAGTTTAAGAAGTTTAAAAAAGTTTTAAGTTTGATGGTTTTCAATCTGAAATAGTTTGAAGTTTAAAGTAGTTTTAAAAGCTTAAAGTTTGAATCTTTTGACGGCAACACAGTCTGTCAGAGATAGGACCTCAGAGTGGTTGCTAGGGTATTCTAGATGGTTGCTAGGGTACTTGGAGTGGTTGCTATGACGGTTGCTAGGCTAACTGGGGTGGTTGCTAAGGTGTTGTTATGCGGTTGCTAGGGTTCTCTGGGTAGTTGCTAAAGTGTTGCTATGCAGTTGCTAAGGTACCTGGGTCGGTTGCTAGGGTGTTGCTATGTGGTTGCTAGGGTGCTCCCTAGGGTATTGCTATGTGGTGGCTAGGGTACCCAGGATGGTTGTTAGGGTGTTGCTATGAGGTTACTTTGCGGTTGCTAGGGTACCCTGGGCGGTTGCTAGGGTGTTGCTATGCGGTTTCTAGGGTGCTCTGGGTGGTTGCTAAGGTGTTGCTAGACGGTTGCTAGGTGGTCAGGGGGTTGCTAGGGTGTTGCTATGCAGTTGCTAGGGTACTTGGGGTGGTTGTTAAGGTGTTGCCGTGTGGTTGCTAGGCTACCCAGAGTGGCTGCTAGGGTGTTGCTATGCAGTTGCTAGGTGCCCAGGGGTGTTGCTATGCAGTTGCTAGGTGCCCAGGGGGGTTGCTAAGGTGTTGCTATGTGGTTGCTAGGCTACCCAGAATGGTTGCTAGGGTACTGAGGGTGGTTGCTAGGTTGGTTTGGCTAGTTGCTAGAGTGTTGCTATAAAGATAGATAGATAGATAGATAAGAAATATTACAGGGCTCGACAATAAGGACTGCCCGATTGCCTGGGGCGAAAGACATTCGGGACAGTAGACGGATTTGTCACTTGCCCGATCAGACTACTGCAGGGTCGTCGTGAAATTTTATCATTTGCATGTGTTAATTAAAGCCTTGTTAATTTAAAAATTCAAGCAATTAAAAAACATTTCTGCTTGAAAGACAGCTCACATTCTCACTGAGCACCTATAACCATGGAATTTGTATTTGTAGAGAATATTTCAGTACAGTCATCAAGAAAATGTTTTAGGAGTTGCAAACTTGTATTTTGTTTCTTTCTCTCTCACAAACCAACAAAACCTTCTCAATCTTCACTGCAGGTGCATAAATCCTATTCTACAAATCACAAATGCGGGGATATATTTAATTTTTCCAGAATTTAACTGTGGTATTTGTAGATAAGTTCATGGTGGAATGACCTGCCTATCTCAATTCAAGCAGCTTTAGCTTTGAGTCTTTAGCCATTTTCAAAAAACATCTAAAGACACATCTTTTTCATCAACACCTGACCAATTAATGCTATCACTAACCTATTCTATTCAGTTCAATTCTATTCAGTTTGATCGAATTTCAAATTCTAATCAAGCGTGCAAGAGGGATCTCACATTCTGATATGTCATGTGAGATCTCACATATAAGTTCTCATTCTTACAGTCGTGGTCAGAATTATTGGCACCCTTAGTTAATATGATCAAAGAAGCCTGTAAAAATAAATCTGTACTGTTTAAAATGTCACAAATCTGCCTGGAAGAGGATGTGTGTCTATATTGTCTATATGCAAGGTGAGGAGGATAGTTTGATCCTTGTCAGGTGAGCTCCAAACTCATCAAGCATTATAGGAGAGACTCCGAGCTGTTATTGTGGCAAAAGGAGATGGCAAAAAGTACTGAATAAAAGGGTGCCATTAACTGTGGCCAATGTGTATTAGAGAAAAAGAAATTCCTAATGAGCTTCCCCCACCCCCTTTTTGATCTTTTATCAAAAAGGATTGACAATGCAGATTTATTTTCACAGGCTTCTTTGTTCATATTTACCAAGGGAGCCAATAATTCTGACTATGACTGTATATATGCAAATGTGCAAAATTTGTTCATGACTTCACATTTTTGGTGTGTGAATGTGTTTTGCCCCACATTCACATGAGTTTCTTAATTTGTGATTTGTAGAATATGATTTGTGCACCTCAGAATTTGAAATGTAACTATTTTGTTTGTTATAGAGAAAGGGTAAAAAATAAATAAAAATAAATAATAATAATAATAAAAAAACATTCTTTTCTCCATGACTTCAAATTTACTAATACGCATGTGTGACTATTCTTTACAACTACAAATTCCACTGTCACAGGTGCTCAGTTTTGCTAAAATAATACCTTCATAGAACATGGTAGTAGTCAGCCATCCATGCAAAAGCAGAGAGGTCAGTGTGGTGTACTGTAGATACAGCTGTCCAGGCCAACATCTGTTGTGCAGATGTCTTCAACTGGGAATCCAGAAAACCTGCAATTAAAAAAAAAAAAAAAAAAAAGTTCAAAATCCATCATACATAACCAATATAACAGGACTGCCCAATCCTGTTCCTGGAGATCTACCCACCTGCAGAATTCAGATCTATCCCTGATCCAACACACCCATCTGTAATTGTCCAACTGCTTTCATTGATGCGCTGTGAGGTAGATTTGTTGACAAGTTCCTCCCTAAAAGTACATTGATAAAACTGTATTTTCATAGTGGGTCATTTAATGAAGTCACTATATTACCTTTTTAAATGATCTCATTAATAACTTCGCTAAATAATATTATTGTTATAATAAATAACATTGCTAAACCTTATGAGAAAGGCATGTAACAGCTTTTTAGGTTCATTTACAGTCATTTACATTTGCATCATAAATACATACTCAGTCCCAAAGTGCTCTTTAGTAAACGTGGTAAAAAGATTTCCAAACTGATTAATAATTTAATAGTAGTAGTATATAAAAAAACGAATAAAATAGGGAGAAGGGAGAAACACAGCTAAACCCTCCATCTAAATCTTCTCAAACAAGTCAAAGGAGTATTAGTTCCTGTTCAAAAGTTATAGTACATAGGACAAAGAAATGAGACATACAATCACCCCCTAACCTTTTGCATTATCTGGCAGAGTTTTGCTTACAAATAAATGTGACATGTGCTGGCAAAATGAGTCGGAATGCACACGAGCTAATTTCGAGTTACAGGCAAAAGAAGTGAAAGATGTTGATTTTGGTCGAATTTGAGGTTTTCACAAAAATGAGTTCATTAAATGTCTCTCTTCTATTGGTCCTAATTACCAAAATAGTATTTAACATCCAAATACATGGACTTTTGGATCACAAACCAGTCTTAGTATGACTGAAATGAGATTTATATTATCATCTGAAATACAATAATTCATTGATAAAAGGTTTGTTACAGACAATATTCTGGCCGAGATACAACTATTTAAACATCTGGAATCTGAGGGTGCAAAAATCTAAATATTGAAAATCGCTTTGTCCAAATGAAGTTCTTAGCAATGCATATTACTAATCAAAAATGAAGTTTTGATATATTTACGGTAAGAAATTTACAAAATATCTTCATGGAACATGATCTCTACTTAATATCCTAATGATTTTTGGCATAAAAGAAAAATGGATAATTTTGACCCATACAATGTATTTTTGGCTATTGCTACAAATATACCCCAGCGACTTAAGACTGGTTTTGTGGTCCAGGGTCACATATATCTTTATTTGCATGTTTTCTGAGGAGTACCTTTTCTCCTCTCGCTTCTCGCGCTGTCATCCGAAACGAGTGCATAACGCCGCTTCTGACGGCGTGCGGTCCCAATAAATTTACACATACACAGAATTACAGTATTTAAGTATTCATGCAAAAATAATCTGTTATGTCTTAAGTTAACATTTGGAGAACTGTTGTGTAAAAACATCTGATGTGTAACATTATATTAGATCCGTGCAGTACAGTAGGTCTAATACAGGGGTGCCCAACCCTGTTCCTGGTGATCGACTGTCCTGAAAAATTTAGCTCCAACTCTAATCAAACACATCTGCCTTTAATTTTCATGCGATCCTGAAGACCTTAATTAGTTGCTTCAGGTGTGTTTGATTAGAGTTGGAGCTAAACTTTGCAGGACAGTCAATCGCCAGGAACAGGGTTGGGCACCCCAGGTCTAATATATAGGCCGTCTGTCTCAATGTTAAAGGGGACCTATTATGCAGAAATCACTTTTATAAGGTGTTTGAACACAGTTGTGTGGCTGCAGTGTGTGAAAACATTGAGCCTATAATGCTAAAAATCCACCCACTCATTTATTTATAATCTAATAAAATCATAAACAGTCTCTCAGGACGAGCTGTTTCAGATTCTCCCTCTCTGCACGTCACTGAGGGGAACAAGTCCCGCCCATTAGTGACGCTGCTCTATAAACAGAGAAACAGCCCTGAGTGAGAAGCTGCGTCCGCCTCCGCCATTAACTTTACTGATTACTGTAGCTGCTGGAGATATCCAATGTCAGCGCCAAAGAGGCTTTTCAAGTGTTGTGTTTTGGGATGCACTAACAAACATAGGAGTCGTCATAATCTCCCCTCATCTGAGGACACTGTGGTTAAGCTTCATTGTCTAAGGAAATGTCCCTGAAAAAAATCGGTAAAGTCCCAATACGTGTAGGGATCAATACCAACACTTCGTGTGCGAATATCAGCTCCAGACAAAGTAAGTTTCACGCATTTGTTTTCTAAAATGCCCATCTGAAAGAGCTTCTTGGCACTCTGTAAGGCTAATGATGCTAAAGCTACTGTTGCTCTGTCTGTTCTCACTGGTGCTGTCTTCTTGAATGATCGTGAATAGGACTGTGGTAGTTAAAAGTTGCATATGAAAGCAATGTGTCGATCGCTTGAGTTTGTTGAGCTCATAATCATGAGTGGGACTTATAAAGTTTGTGATAGCATGCCATACACCATGAGACCAGCTATGTTGTTATTTTAATTGCGCTGTGCGCCCTGTCTGTGCAATTCATAAATGCAAATTTATTATGCACAGTACAATCAGATGACTGACTTTGAAACGGAGTACGTTTTCTGTAAAGATAACAGGCTTGTACTAATAGTGGAATGTTTATTTGCAAAGGCTAGCACTGCTAATGCTAGAGCGTGAGCTCTTGAAGCTCCGCCCTCTTCTCCGGGAGCACCAGCTCATTTGCATTAAAGCAACACACTCAAAATCAGAGCGTTTTGGCTCACACCCTAAAAATGCCAATTTTAGCAAGCTATAAAAAAATTATCTGTCGGGTATTTTGAGCTAAAACTTCACATACACACTCTGGGGACATCAGAGACTTATTTTACATCTTGTAAAAAGCAGCATAATAGGTCCCCTTTAATCTAATAATAAAAGAAAAGAGGGACTCACTCGCTGCTCTTGATTGAACTGCTTTTGTAATCAATTTATTCATAATGAACACACTAAAGTGATTTTTACATTTGATTATTTGTTTTACTTACTTGAATGATTTTGTTTAGATGTAAAATGAAAAAAGTAATACATTATTTGTTTCTTTCCTGTATATATATATATTTTTTGCATTGGTTCATATTAATAACAACAAGGATAGAATAAAAAATAGCTATATTGTGATTATTAATCTAGTAATGATTATTAAGAAAAGAATTGGGTGGAAAGAATTAATGTTGCTAGGTGATTTTGCTTTGGAAACTTCAGAAAACTTTAAATCAGTTTTTCTCAAAATGGTCTTTGCTGACTTTATCAACTTCAAACAGGTGTAGCTGTCATTTTTCGTCCGATTCTAACAACTTATATATCATTTTGAAGGTCTTTTATTGGAGAATATAATTTAAAAAAAGTTACAAATTTTTGAAAATTTGTTCATTTTGACTCATTTTGCCAGCACAGGTCACAAATGGTGAAATCTCGATACAAGTAATTCAGAGAACAGGTAAACATTGTTCATTTACATATATTACCAACTAGTGTTGTCATATAACAACACTATATGTTTCAATATGTTTTTTTTAAGTTCCGGTGGTACCGAGTACCCAGTCAACCCGGTTCTTGACCCGTACGGCCCTATGATTTCCGCGATGCAGAAAACGCGGACGGAATCTCAGAATCCAGTTCTAAAAACGGAATTTACAGTTTCCGAATTTACAAATGAATTAATCAAAAGTAGGTCATTACACTTAAATCAAATCACGACATGGACTAGTATCTGTAAATATTAAGTAAAAGTCGATTCAAATATGAATCCTGCATGTTCTGCGAGTCTCTGTGCGAATGAATGAATGGCGTGCCTGACGCTCGCGGTGATTTCAGCATCTGCCGTCTCAATAAACAACATCTCCAGAGCTGCTCTGAGAGTCACTTCACGAGCATTTTACCGTTTCATTTGAGTAAAACCAGCGTCATAGCATATATCTACACACAGAAATTTAAAGGTATTCACGCAACCTGTCAAAATAAAAGAAGTTTATCTTAAAGACATTGTACCAGAAATATATTACTATTATTTAGTAGAATGTATGTGATACTATTACTACTGTTGAAAAAAACTAAATAAATCTTTATTTTTAAAGAAATAATCACACAATATTTCTTCCATATTTTAATTTTAATAGTAAGTCCCCTTTATTTACCAAAAAAATAAAATGTGTTTAAATTTCATTAATTAAAATACAAATTAAATTTGGGTGAAACTTGTTTACTGTTTTTCATAGTTTATTACTTGCGGAAAAACTTGAAACACAATTTTAAATAAGTATAAAGAATGGCATTGATTTTTGTACATTTTATTTTTGACTTTGTTAATGAAAATAGTGTTTTTTTATTTAGCATGTTTTTGTGTTTTGCTTTGATACCGAGAACCGTGGATTTTCACTGGTATCGGTACCGAATACTGAAATTTTGGTACCATGACAACACTATTACCAACATTGTAACAATACAAAGCTGGCTGAAAATCTGCAAACTTACCTTTTAGGGCAATGATTACAGTATAAGGATTATTTGGCAGCTTTGTATGTTCATCTAGTTGCCATCATCTGAAGTCTTTGTGAGTGTTGGTGTCTTCTGAAGTCTTCACACGCCAAGCTGGATCCAAACTGGAACTGGTGTAATCTCTAGTAACCTTGGGATGGACATCCCGAGATATAAACAGGAAAGCAAAAGGAGAAAGATTAGAATAGCTGCTGTTCGTATTATTTCAGACAAAAGATTATTTATTTCATCACATATAACTGAAGTGCAAGGTTATGAGATGTTTTCTGTGTGAATATGTTAAAATGTAATTTGGAGTTGTGTCACTGGTGTTACCGTTTAACAAAAATCATTTATTTTGAAATAAAAATCACACTGATGACATCACTTGACTTCCTTCTTCCTATTTCCTGAAGATCTATGAAGAAAGGCCCATGATAAGTCCATTGTATCTTTTCAGTTATCAGACATTTTCTCATTTATCTCATGATTTCATATGAAGCTTTTAGTTGAAGTCACTGGTATGACCTACTTTATTGTTAGGGAATTGTAAAAAACTAGAATACAAATGGATTAAACTACTCAATTTAGTGAGTGAGTATACCATGATTGACAACATGTGGCTTGATACCTAGCAGCAGACATTTTGCAAAATGCATTTTTCATGAAAACTGTCACAGCAGTTAGTAAAAGAACATAAATGTAAACTGATCTTCACTGGTGTTACCCATAAGGAAGGTGACAACAGTGACAGTAACACCAGTGAAGATCAGTTTATGTTCTTTTACTAACTGCTTTCACTAATTGCCAAATGTATGCCGAATGTAACAATTTAGTCTCATCTATTAATTATAGTTGAAGAATAAGTATCTTTGGTTTAATATATGTCACTGGTGTTACCGTGTTTTTTTTTCTGTCTCATTACATAAAATGTGTCACATGTGGCATGATAATTTTACATCCATTAAATTCTGCTTCACTCAAGAGTTAAGATTTAAACAAATTGCATCATTATTTGTTTATAACTGTTTTTTTTTGTTCATTGTTATAGCAAATACATGGTTGCGCAAATGTACTAACATCATTCAATCACACTTAACAAACCTGATTAAAATAAATAAAACAATCTCCTTATTTGTCACATTATCATTGTTTTTCTGTAACTCTGACTACATGTGCTGAAAAAAAAAATCGAGAAATAATATTTCATAAAAACCTCTAAAATTGACAAAGAAGGTAACACCAATGACAAAAAAATGTTACATGACATTTGGTCTTTAAATAAATGCACAAAAAATATATAAAAAATCATTAAGCTGTCATTTATGCGTATTCATAAAGTCAAAAAGGCAACGCACGGGTCTAAGTTTAAATGTTAAAAAAAGAAATACATTTTAAGACATCTTGCCACACCAAAAGTGGATGTTTCTGTAGAATGACCCAAATATGTAAAAAAAAAAAAAAAAAAAGCTGTGCTGAGTATTTTTGTGTGAATGTTTTAACAGTGTAAAGTTTGTTTATTTTTAATTTTTTTTAAAGGAAATTCTTATATTATTCAGCAAGGATGCATTAAATTGATCAAAAATTTGTGTAAAGTTGTCTGTTTCAACTAACGCTGTACTTTTGAAATTTATATTCATCAAAGAATCCTGAAAAAAAATATATATATTCTGCAACACAACCGTTTTCAACATTGATAATAATCAGAAATGTTTCTTGAGTAATAAATCAGCATATTAGAATGATTTCTGAAGGATCATGTGACTCTGAAGACTGGAGTAATGATGCTGAAAATACAGCTTTGATCACAGGAATAAATGACATTTTACAATATATTCACACAAAAAACATTTTAATTTGTAATAATATTTCACAGTATTACTGTTTTTACATCTGCATTTTTTAATAAATTCATCCTTTGTGACTTCTTTTCAAAAACACAAAATATTTTACTGAATTTTGAACATTAGTGTATGTTTGAGGTTAACTTACTAACCACATGGTTCATCCAACAGGAGGTTCGCTCTAAGTCTGGGGTGCAGGCCATCAATATGGAAGAATGTAGGAACATAACAAGCAATTTGTCACAAAGCCAACAATATTTAGTATACAATGCCAGCCAGGTTTATTACCAGTCAGATCAAGATCACTGTTCACGATGCGCAAAATATAGGGGGAAAGGGAAGTGGTGTGTGTGGCCAAGTATGGTGACCCATACTCAGAATTTGTCCTCTGCATTTAACCCATCCAAGTGCATGCACACAGTAGTGAACATACACCTGAAGCAGTGGGCAGCCAATGCTGCGGCGCCCGGGGAGCAGCTGGGGGTTCGGTGCCTTGCTCAAGGGTCTCACCTCAGTCATGGTATTGAGGGTGGAGAGAGTGCTGGTTATTCACTTCCCCCACCTACAATCCCTGCCGGACCTGAGACGCGAACCCATGACCTTCGGGTTACAAGTCCAACTCTCTATCCATTAGGCTAGTGTTTCTGAGGGAACTGGCTGTTTTTAGAAATGGTGTTTTCTTTTCATTTTGTCTCCATATAATGCATTGAACATAGTGCTGCTCTGTTTACAGTGGTAACCAAGGAGTTGTTCTAGAAGCGAGTGGAATTACGTCTCATTCAGCCCATCTGCTGTTTCTGTTTTTTTGTTTGTTTGTTTGTTTTTTGTTTTTTGGATCAGTTCATGATTAAAATGCAGTGGCTGCCTCTAATTTCAAATGGCTATGAAAAATCAAGGTGCAGCAAAGAGTGAAGAATATGCAAATGTTATTTAATATGTGATTTTTCAATTTCTGTACCCGAACATCTACAAACATAAAAACCTAAATAATCATTTCATTTCTATGTTTGTGCTATAGGCCTATGTTTATTTGTGCTATTACTTGTGCTATACACTTTTAATAATGTTTAAACTTTTTATTTATGTTTATTTCTGGCTAGTGATTTTTGCTGTCGTATTGAAATTGAAATAGAGAATTGTAAAATTTATTTGGTATCTAAAATATTGGTGTTATATAAGCTTATTTATTATAATAGAAATCAAAAATAATGACAACAGCAACTATTTTATTTTTTGTGTCAGGGCCAGTGAAAATGTTGGCAGGGCAAGTAAAAATCTGAACCACTGGCCCGCCCGGGCCAGTAGAAAAAAATCCTTAGCATTGATCCCTGTATTAAATATATGAGTTTGAATGCGTTTGAATGAGTTAGAAATAGTACATAGAAGGGAAGCTTGATTAAGTCTCAAGGGATTCTAGGAGTTTAAGTTTGACTTTTGACAGTTGGAGTTTGAATAGTCTTGGCTCATTTCAACATTCCGTCAATGTAAGTCTATGGGATTTTTATGATTTTTAATATTCATTTTTATGAAAACCGTAAGTCCGATCAGTTAGAAAAGATATAGCAACTAACTTCAGATCAGTCTGAAGAGCTGGGCTGAGTTTGGAGTCTGTAGAGTTAAAGCTCTAGGAGGAGATAGAGTTGATAGTTTAGTCTCAGAAGAATAATAATAATAATAAGTTTAAATAGCATTTCAGTAAGTTGGCTTTCTCAAGCCAACTTAATAATAATCAACATGAACAATGTAACAAGGGCAACCAAGGAAAAGGCTGCGTTTACACTTGGAATTAAAATGCGATAACCGCAATCCGATCAAGCAGACCGGATCATCAGTCAATCAGGACACGACGCGTTTACACTTGGCAACATCAGCTGACTTCTCTATCTGGATAACCGGTCGGATCTGTCTTTCCCACGCAATATTTAAATAAGTCTGCAGAGGATGGCCCTTTTTTCAAAGTTGACCTGAAGTGGTGGGCTTTCTTTTGAAAACCATTTTCATTCGCAAGACATTTTACAAATCAAAATAAGTGTACAAGTCTCACTAGCGCTCTACAGCCTGTTGTTCTCCGTCTCTCTTCTGACAGTTCGGGAGAGAGCGGGCGGGGTTTTGTGTGATGTCGACCTACGAATGCAGACATGATGGGTGGATTGCATTTACATTACACTGAGATCCGATCACAATGCGTCCTCGACTACCTCTGGACCAGGACACGCTGAACGGATAACATTCCGATCAGAAGCGTGTTTACACTTGTCTTTTTGACGTGTATGTGGACAACATCCGGATACAGGTCGCATGTTAATGCCAAGTGTAAACGCAGCCAAAGATGCAAGTATGCTGACTTAACATCAAAGAAAGGATAAGACTAGACAAGGAACATAAGAAAACATAAGGACTATACACTGATTAGCCGCAACATTATAACTACATGCCTCATCTCGTGTAAAACTATATGCCTAATCCCACTTGTGCTGTCAAAATAGCTTTAATACGTCAAGGCATTACCTTAACAAGAGCTCTGAATGTGTCCTGTGCTATCTGGCAGTAAGACATTGGCAGTACATCCTTTTTTGCGAGGTGGTGCCTCCATAGTTTGGATTTGTTAATTCAGCACATAACATTCATAGATAAAACTCTATCGGTGACAGAAGTGGAGAAAAAAAAAAAAAAAACCTTGGGAGAAACCACGCTCAATCAGGGGACCAGTTCTCCTCTGGCCAGACGAAAACAGCATGGTGTGATAATTCCAAGCTGCAGAGAGTCGCGTGATGTGCTCATGAACCTAGTCGCACTTGAGTAGAGCTCCGTACGTTTGGCCCCTTTTTGCAGTTTAATTTTAAGTTTTATTCATTAATAATACTTTCCCTGATGGCATACAATCAGAAACAGCAGAAGCTGTCTCCGTCGGCTTCTCCGACTAAGAAGAAATCCAAGTCACCGACCGCGAGCAATATGATGGACAAGATGGTGAACACTTTTTCACACTTTGAGGACAATCTAAGAACCGAGTTGACGGCGATGCGGAACGAGTTTGCTTCTCACATGTCTGTTGTTCAGTCGCTATGCTCTAAACTGGATCTTCTAACAGGGGAGATGAGAGAACAAAAGAAAATTGTCGCAGATCACGATAGGCGCGTTGCCGC
>JAFVLL020009299.1:0-13005 GCA_021397915.2 Tor tambroides
TGGGGACCTGCAGCATGCCGCAGTGCACTTGACTTTATAAAGCAGACTGTTGATGTTTTAAATGTTATGTGTGGATTTTCTTTAGGGTCTTTGCATTTGTTTTTTACAAATGAGAGACTTTGCATGTCTAACACTTTAGCTGAAGAAGACAGAAGGACAAGTTCCTCACATCTGCTCTGCGCATAAACGATGACACAAGTTTGTGACTGAAACAGCCTAGCTCAATTTTCTGTTTACATTTATGCGTTTAACAGATGCTTTTATCCAATAGCGGAGAATAAGCAATTTGTCACAGAGCTGACAACATTTGCGGCATACAATGCCATGTTTATATAATGCTAGATTAGGAGAAGCTAAAGCAGAGGAGAAATGCGAAGAAGAGGTTTTCATTTTGCATTGGTTTAGGATTGCGGAGTGGTTAAGTGCTGTCAGAAAATGTGTATTTAGTTGCTTTGTGAAAGTTGTGATGGCCTCATCAGTTCAGTTGGAGTTCGGCAGCTCATTCCACCAGAGAGGAACAGAGGGAGTGAAAGTTCTGGAAAACGACTTTGTGCCTCATTGTGAATGAATAAGGCTGTCACATGTATGTTCCCGTTTAGGTCCTGTTTTTCCATATTTGGCAATTTTCCTGTGTTCCCTGATTTAGTTCATTAGTTTCCATCTGTGTTGATTAATCATCTCGTTTGCTCCATTGTTTCCTGTCCTTTATAAGCCTTCAGTTTCTGTATGTTCTTTGTCTCGGTTTAATGTTGTTTTGTATGGTCTATGTGAGTTGATGCAGATTAAAACCCCTTTACGTTTATTCCCTCGTCTTTTCCTTTATCTACAACCATGACCCGTGACAAAGGAGATCATTCTATAATTTCTAATTTATTTTGCAGCTGCTTTGCAGGGAAGCCCATTATACAACTGAATAAAAAATAAAACAAGGTAATTGTGACTTTTTATCTCACAATCACATTTCTAACTTTTTTTTTTCAAAATAAAGATGCAATTATGACTTTATAACATGCAATTCACGAGTTCGCACTAACGTATAATCGGATTGAGCAATTAGTAAGCATATCTGGCGTGCTGTCTGAACCCAGAGAACTCCCCCTATCCCTAATATGGGACGAGAATAGATTAAGAGTGAGGATTTGGGGTGGAGGAGGGATACCAGAAAACTGTCATGGGACAGAGGTAGGTTGGCTGTATATATATATATATATATATATATATATATATATATATATATATATACACATGTATGTATGTGTATTTGTGCTAGTTAAGATGATTAACTAACGAGCTCCACCTGTGCAGAATTGTTTGATTATCTGATCGTGCTCCTCCCGAACCTTGTTAATAAAACATCATTTGTGAGTTATAGAATTGTGAGATATAAATCTGCAATTGTAAGAAAATAGTCAGTCTTTTGTTCCTCAGAATTGGACTTGCAAATTATGAGTTTGTCTCAATTCTGAAAAACAGAAGTCAGAATTGCGAGGAAAAAAGTGTCAGAATTGTGAGATATGAAGCTGCAACTGCATGATTAAAAGCAGCAAGTTTATATCCAGCAATTCTGACTTCATAACGCACAATTGTGAATTTATATCTCGCAATTCTGAGAAAAAAGTCAGAATTGCGAGATGTAAACTTATAATTGCAAGAAAATAAGTCAGAATTGTGAGATAAAATGTCACAGTTATCTTGTTTTATTTTTTATTCAGTGGCAGAAATGGGCTCCCGTACCTTTGTGATTGTGTTTTCAACATGTAAACACATGTTTGCTGCATTAGTGAGTCTGCACCACTGAAACTGCTTTCTTTTGCAGTGGAAAGGTGCTTTAAATCCTACCAGAGATTCATTGCCTTTTAACCCGTTACACTGCGGGGGCTGCCGGGTTTCCTGTATGCCAGTGCCCATTCATAACCTATTTATGGAGTGGAGTGATAAATGACAATGTGGAGCATTTCAGCAAAAGGGCAGTGTAAGACAGCAGAGTGATGACTCTGAGTGAGAAATTTAGATGCTAAATGTGACGTTGCACTGGCAAAAGCCTGAAACTCTCACTGTGTATGTTGTAGTTTGGAGATAAGTGCTTAAAACCTCATCTCATGAATTCAGAAATTTCAATAGAGCTGAAATGGACAATCTTATGAAAGAGATGAATATAATCAATACTGTTTTTTTGTTGGTGCACACTTTTCTGATGAATAAGTTCATGTTGCACCGCTGGTTTTGTTCTTTTGTAAAGTTCATGAATGATTGAGGTCAATGTAGATTATAACAATGGCAAAAGTACACTGAAAACAACTTATTTTCAGAAATTGCAAGTTATTTTTCAGTAAATTAAATGGTAAGCAACTTGTTGAATTAAAAGGTGAATTGTTGAAGTAGAAAGACTGAAATTGTATTTTCTTGTAAAATGTTCTCCAATAGTGTTTTATTTACAACCTTTAGTTAAGCCATGCTGTGGTCCAGTAATAATGAAAGGATATTTTATAAATCCAGTGTTTCTGGATTTTCCTTTAACATCCCATCAGCAGCAACAAGTCAAGCCACCGCTGTTGATCTCACAACACTGAATCATGTCACAAACACACACATACACACACACACATATATATATATATATATATATATATATATATATATATATATATATTCAGTACATCAGTTGCCCTTCAGTGAGAGTGAAAGGGGATGAACAAGCACTATTTATAAATGACAAAGCAATGAGCTTCTTAGAAGACTTTGGAAACTGTATAGTTATGCTGTATATAATATAAAAGCATTACTTGATAGTTTGGGTTGCTTGAAAATGCGTTTAAAGGATAGCTTATTTATTTATTTTTTTAAAAAAAAGGTAATTCTGTCATCATTCAAAACATTAATATTGGTTTCAGATCTGCTCTTTTCCATAAACATGTTTTGACCAGGTGCTGTCAAGCTCCAAAAAAGACACAAAAGCATCATAAAAGTGGCCCAGGAAGAGGAAGAGGCATAAATGTAAGCTTTTATTCAGTGCATATCACTCCCTTTGTACATTTGTTATCAAATATGCATTGTACCAGGTTTGGCATCAGTAGTGGTATTGGTTGTTGTGTCACAATCTGACAAGTTTGATTTTATGCATATGAAATCATATATACATATGTATATGACCTGTGAGATTGTGAGGGGAGGGTGATCAGTATCAGTTCTTACTTTATGGTCTGTTACTCCAAAAAAATAAAAAATAAAATGAATAAAAATAAAAGTAAATAAAACAAATAAATAAAGTAAAATAAAATGAACTAAAAATCAATATAATAAAATAATAAATGCTAAATAAAATAATTTTAATAAATAATTTTAATAAATTAAAATGAATAAATTAATAAGAATAATATGCTCTGACTAATGTAATTTTTATGGTGCTTTGTTGTTCTTTTTGGAGCTCGGAAGCCCCAGGTCATTGTCTGCTTTGAATGGAAAAAGAGCAGCACTGAACATTATTCAAAATATTTCATTTTATAGTATGCGGGGTACTGTTTAATATCTGTTTTATTTGTATTTGCTGTTGTATTTACTAAAACTCCAATAAAATAATCAATCAATCAATCAATCAAACGATCAATGTTTTTCATGCAAAAAAGGGAGTTTTATGGGCTTGGAATGACAAGTTTTCCTTCAAATTTTACATGGTGTCACTTTATGTCAGTCTTTTCTCTCAGCAGGTTTCTCTCACAGTCTAAAATGTCTTTGTCTAAAAAATTAGATGGTGCAAAATTTCAGCGTAATTTTCAGACATTTCTGTGTCACGACGTGGAGTAGAGAATTAAAGGACTTACACAGCGTGCTGTTCCTGTTGTCTCCAGCTGCGAGCGAGCTACTCTGAGATAAAAGCCACTGCTTCTGTCGGAATGATTTTGTGCTGAGCTTGACTAGGTGTAAGACATGCACGTCTTCTCTAACTTAACAGCAGCCTGATGATATATTGAAGCAATAATGTAGAACATTTGTGAGGATGTGCATCAACTGAACACAGATTTTACGGTCTTCATGCTTTCATCGGTGTACTGTAGCATGAGTGCGTGGGATCAAAGTTTTGTTTGAGGTGTTTGTTTATTCCAGCGCACAGCTGGATGTATAACCTTGGACTGAACGGCTGCGAGTCGGGTTTAGTCAGCAGAACAAGCAAAAGTGCTGAACTGCAAACAATCTGGAAGACAAGGATGATGCAAGGTATCAAAGGATAATAATTGGTTGCACAGCAAATATGGCTTCCTACACGATTTGAACATGTGTTTGTCCACCAGATCTGTCAAGTTCTTGTGATTTAATTTGACAAATAGAGAAAAAGAAAACCAGAAAGCACCATTAGTAAAAAGCTAGCCTATGTTTTGGTAAACTATAACACTTGCCCTTGTTTTCTTTATGGTGAAACATGAAAGGAGTTTTGTTTATTTATTTGTTTGTTGTTTATAAATTCTTCTTCCAGTGCTGCTTAAACAGGATCCAGTTTATATAGCCTATGAAACAGATTTTGTTTTACGGTATAGAACAATAACACTATAATACATATTGTTTTATTATAATTTACATATTATGTTTATTATAATTCAATCAAAGTGTCATCACGTTTATGCATCTTTATTTTGTTTTGCATTGCTTCAAAAATAACAGCTCCAATACTAATAACTGTAATAAGTACAGTCAGAAAAAATGTTTGTTTATTTTCCATAAAAACATTCTGCAGCAGCTGAGAAAATGCTAGTGTTGTGATACAGGAGGACCAGTAATTATTTTTGCTGTTCTTCAGACTCCTGTGTCCTTGCTTCATGTCTGTACATTAGGTCTTGAATACAGTATTGATTGCTTAGGCATTGAAAATCTTTTTTTTCTTTTTTTTTTTCCTTTTACCAGCATTTACTCACATATGACCTTGCCAGTCCTAAATAGTATTCACATGTTTATCAGTTACACATTTAAAGGAATGATTCACCCAAAAATGAACATTTGCTGAAAATGTGCTCACCCTCAGACTATCAAAAATGTAGATGAATTTGTTTCAGAACAGATTTGTAGAAATGTAGCATTGCATCAGTGTCTCAGCAATGGATGCTCTGCAGTGAATGGGTGCCGTCAGAATGAGAGTCCAAACAGCTGATAAAAACATCACAATAATCGACACCACTCCAGTCCATCAGTTAACATCTGGAGAAGACAAAAGCTGAAACAAATCCAGCATTAAGACATTTTTAACTAAAACATGAGTCTGTAATCCATGATAATGCTTCCTCCAGTGAAAAGCCATCTATTCTGAATCAGGAGAGAAATCTGCACAGACCAAGCACCATTTACAAGCCAAAACAGTCCAAAACAGCTCTAAACAAATACTGTGTTGTGTTTTTATCAACTGTTTGGACTCTGGTGGCACCCATTCACTGCAGAGGATCCATACATTTCTCAAAATCTTTTCCGATGAGGAAACAAATTCATCTACATCTTGGATGGCCTGACGGAGAGCACATTTTCAGCAAATGTTCATTTTAGGCTGAACTATTCCTTTAAGTGTTTTGGAAGTCTACATGTATTATCTCTAAACTCTTGAGGTTGGGTGGGTTGTTATGCTAATAAATTACATTATTTATGCATTTATGTATGCATGTCAACTTGACTTTATGAAGTAATTGTTACAATTGGAAACATATATAGAACAAATGCATGTCTAGTAAAAGTACATTGGAAAGTAAAGATCCTTTGCTTTCACACAGAGACTTACAACTTCCATACTTGCTCATTTTTTTTTTTTTTTTACCTGTTGTTTCATTATACTTGGCTCTTTTGAGTAACAAAATCACCATTCTTTAAGACAGTTTGCTCCCATCTCCAGAGGCGTTAATTGGGATGTAATTAGATGCTTAGTTGCTCCAGATTATTTTTCCTTGTACTTCCCTGAACAAACAGCATTCAATCTGGCGACACAAATGTCAGGCATTGAGCTTTTTAGTGCTCAACTGCTGAATCCAGTCCAAGGATTTAACATTTACTCAAGTTCACTTTCAGAAGCCATCAACATGTGTTCATACTCATGAATCAGTGTGATTTGGAGGCACCTGGGGAAATCATTGAACAGCCACTTCCGGAGACTTCAGGTGGTGTAAACACTGCTTGTCCCGTTGAGTTAGAGCCTCTTCGTCCTCAGAGAGAGACCCTCGCTCCTTTCTGTCATATTTTAATGATTGCAGTGGGCTTATCACATTCATGTTTGCAATAATTACCGTAGCCACCATAAAACCCACAATAATGGCCTTTATTCAGTTGAATAGGCAGCATTGAATACGGCACTTAGTTTAAAATTTCCAGCCAGACTCTCTCATTCATCCTGGTTTAAACGTTATTCAGCATCATCTTCTGCTCCCTGCAGAGAGAGAGAGATCTCCACAAATCAGTCCTCTTCTCCTGTCAGAGATGCCTGTGAAGAGAGAGAAAGAGCACTTTCTTGACAGCTGTGCAAATCTGAAAGCTTTCTCCTATCCTGAGGGCCCATATTTTATGCATCGTAAAAGCGAGTCACAGTGTTGATTTACCGATGACCGAAAATCAAATCACGTTGCTTTGAGGCTGAAACCACACTGGTGATATATGAGTTTATTTTAATTATTTTACTGCCTTAAAATGAGTCGTGCCCTGTAGGCCTGTTGTTTGTAGCAGTTAACCCTTGTGAAAAAGAGGTTCGGTTAATTGTATTGAATGTGCACTTGAGTGTACTTTAAATCATAAAATTATATATAATGCAGACAATAAATGTATAACCCTCTAGTGCTGTTCAGTTATTTTTTGACCAAAAATTGATTAAAAAAGTTCAATAGTTCAAAAGTTCACGCTTGTACTCCTTGTAGTCAAAAATGATCACATTGGAAAAGAATGGGAAGCAATTCATGTAATGAAAACAATTGGTACTGCTGCAAAATCTTAAAACGGTCTTAAAACAAAATCTTTCTGAAACCTTAATTTTTTTTTTTTTTTTTTTTTGAGATATCAACCTCAGATTTGGAATACAACTTGTTTAGATTCATATCTTTGATTTTCACACAGTTTTAGAGTACAATATAATCTATATTTCATATAAAACCTAAACAATGTATTTTTGTGCATGTTTGATAAGAAAACACTTAAACTTCTATAACTTTTTTTTTTAGTTTCACTTTTTTAACTTTTTCATTCAGGCAATAATCCGCAAAGAAGTTGGCAGGTGATGAATGGAGATATCATAACTATTCCAGAAATATAATTTGGTACTATAAAATCCTATATATATATATATATATATATATATATATATATATACATACATACATACATACATACACATTATCAAACTAAAATATAGTACATTGATTTCATTGGAATATATTATTAATAATAAGTGCCTGTAAGGTCTGTTTTGGGGTTTGTTTCATGTTCATGTTTTCATGTCTTTTATTTTGAAGTTTGGTTATGTTTCCTGTTTGTGTCATGCTTCCCTTGCCCTCATGTCTCTTTGCTATTGGTTCCCTTGTTCAATGTGTCATGTTCTGATTGGTTGTCCTAGTCATGTCTTGTTTCCTCGTTGGTTGGTTCTTGTCATGTGACCCTTAGTGTTTGCTATAAGTAGCCATGTCCTTGCCTTTGTTTCTTGTCATGTATTAATGTTGTAACCTGCTGTCGGTGAGTCTAGTCTGTTCATGCCATGCCAAATCTGTTTCATGTCAAGTCATGTCTTTGTCTCTTTGGATTATGTTTGGAGTTTGGATTTCACTGTTGTAAATAAACTGCACTTGGGTTCTTCACTACGCTCGCCTTCAGTGAACACTTTACAGTGCCCTTTCTTGACTTTCTTGACACACTTAGTGTACTTTATTACTTGGTAATTGATAACTTTATTACTTGATAATTATAACTAGTGTGTTATTCAATTCAATTACATTTAAATGTAATGCACTTTAAAATATCTAAACTGCAACTTGATCATTGCAAATGTGTAATTACAAATATATTTAAATGCACGACAAATTACATTAAAGTATATTTTAGCTGAATATAAATGTTTGTCGATACATTCATCAGCACGCTTTAACCATATTTCAAGGACAAAAGATATAATTCTGAAAATACATTGAAATGAAGTCCTAACTGAGTGAGGCAAAAAAGCTAATTACATTTACTATAAATTTGAACTATAAAACATTTTAAGGTTATACTTTATTTTAAGGTGTCCTTGTTACAGTGTAATAATGCATTTAAGTACTGAGTAATATTAATTAGCTACATGTAGTTACTATATGTTAGGGTTAGGATTAGAGTTTGGCTCAGGGTTACTTGCCTGTAATTATGCATAATTTATTATTGTTGTTGTTGTTGTTGTTGTTGTTGTTATAGTAAGTACATGTAACGTGTAACAAGCACCTTAAAATAAAGTGTTACCCATTTTAATTTAATTAAAAGTAACTTGCAGGTTGTCCAAAAACATTATTTAAGTATATTCTTTTACAGTATATTTTGTCAGTAATAAGTACTCTTTTTTTAAAGTGCACTCACAAGGGAAGCCACATCAGTCGGTCTAATTATCCTGCACAGTCACGTTACGCCCTAAAAATAGTCCCGCACGGATCTGAAATGTATTAAATGTCACTCATCCCTCTTAAAATGCCCACTTCCTGCTGTTCTGAACTCCTCCAGTAACATTTGTAATCACGCTGGCACATGAGGTTGTCCTTGGTTTACATCAGCGTCAAACAGTTCAGTCTGTTTTCATTCCTCATCCAATTTTAATTAGTGCCGACTTTGAAAACAATCTCTCTCTCTCTCTCCGGTGCTATTTGAAAGAGTGCAGATGAATTATTTTTAAAGAAATATGAATATAGAGGCTTTTTACATCGACTAAACCAACAAATGAATTTTTTTAAATGTAAATTAGCAATGTCTGTAAACACTGTGTCTCTGGGATGCTGTCAAACGCTGAGTAGGACTGAACAACAGTAGACAGAGGACAGCAGCAGTGTTTGGGAAGCTTGTGTGGAAAGAGTTATTTTTGTTTAGTTCTGTTTTGTGCTACAGGTGGTGGAGAAATTACACATTTCTTCTGAGCTCCCATTGCTGGGGCCCTCTAGTGGCCCGGCCCCTGAGGCCCCGCATATATTCATACAGTATTTGAAAACTGCTGCATTGTCATTGACCAGGACAGGCAAAGTTGCTGAATCTAAGTCGATGTGCAAATGGGATTCACTTGTATTGACGTCAGTTCATGAGAAATTCTGAATGACCCATTTTATCTGCTTAGTTTCCATAAATAGTCTGGATGAAGTGGGAAGGGAGCTTTGTGAATGTTTGTGAGTATTTCCACAAAGCAAGATGCAATCAGATTATGAATATATTTAGGGAAAATAAGGCTTACTACAAGCAGGATTGCTTTTTTTGATGTATAGCGGAAGAAATATGGTACTACCATCAGTGGCAGATCCTAATGATATAGAAATAGCTCAGCTCTGTTTTTTATTTTATTGTAGATTACATTTTCAAAGTAACCCTAATGTTATAGGAATAACGCATCACTTTTCTAGTGATGTTTTTTATTTTATTTTATTTTATTTAGGACCACATTTTCAAAGTAACTCTAATGATACAGAAATAGCGCAGCAGTTTTCTAGGTAGAGATTTGATTTGATTTTGAATTACATTTTCTTTAATGCTATTTTCTTTAATGATTAACTTTAATGATAGAGGAATAATCCAGCAAATATTACTTTTTATTTTATTTTATTTTTAAAAACTTTTTTTTTTTTTTTTTTTTTTACTTTACATTTTCAAAGTAACCCTTCATACAAATCTCAGAATAGGAAATACTGTACAATAAAAAGGTTAAATTCAGTTCACCATTTTATGTCTCCTTTAAATGGCTATAATTTGTCTTTAGTACAGTGTCTTGAATGCTTTTGCTTGAAGATGAAGCTGCTGAGATGAAAATGATTTGTGATTCTTGCTCTGCAGTGCTTCTTAATGCGATTCTCTTCAAACATTCACACTAACAGGGAGAAAAGATGAATAAACAGGTGACAATCTGACCTCTTTCTCATTTCAGATGTAGTCAGTAAGCTTCCCTCATATTTATTTTCCCTGGGAGCGCATTGTTTACTGATCCAGACAGCTTGCAGCTAATATTTTCTTAGTCCTCGTCTTCAAGTTCAGTTAATCATTGCGTTTCTGCAGATGTCGCTGCCTTCTGAATTCATAAGCCTTCAACCCGCATGAAACGAGATTTCGTGAGAATCCACACTTTTAATGATGCCGTTTACATCAGATAGAAATAGACTAATTATTTCCCCCGCATGTGCATTGACAGTGTGAGTTACACCGCAGAATTGAGCAAAATTAAACCTTTACACAACGACCACCAACCGGTTTAGTATCAGAGGATCAGTGCAGTCAGCAGAAATGTCTTTTGGGGCCCTTAATAATTAGAATGCTATAGTAAAGTGTGAAAAAGAGAGTTTTGTAAGGAGAAATGGCATTAACATCAATGCACTCGTGTTTTATTGTGTCATCTACTGTAGACTGACAGCCTGGCGCTCTTCAGGTAGGACTCTGTCCTCGGAGAATCAGTGACAGCAGTGGAGTGAGAGTTGTGTGGAGCTGGAGATCCCTGACATGAGTTTTAATTAGGATCTGTCCACTTCCAGCTCTGTTCCTGGTTAGCAGAGCATCTCTCAGGAGAGTAATTAGAGCTCTAGCCACTCCACACACACACACAGACACACTGACACACACACACACACACACACACACACACACACTGCTTCATTGTAGCATCTTATCTCTCTCTCACATACGCTGAAACACACAAACAAGTCTATCTGAACTGTAGGTCAGGAGTCTCGCTCGCCCGCTGTGCCTTCACCCTGTTTTTAAGCTGGAATCTGTTCATTTGCTCTCCAGCTGCTTTCTGCTCTGGAAGGACCTGCCCAGCGTTCAACAGTAATTGTTTTCACAGGCTGTTTTTGCTTGGGTTGTGACCTGCACCTTGCATTTCTTTTCATATAGAAAGGTGGCTCTTATCAAACATTTATTCTGTTGTTTACTGACGGGCTGGAAAGCTTCACTTTCTCTGTCTCTTTCTCTTTTTTAAATAGCATCCAAATGATTGCATGTATTCATTCAGAATAAGTTCAGTCCAATTATATCCAACACAGACTTGCTGGAACACGATGCTGCACTTTTGGTTTTCTGAACTTGGTCAGTTGACATTGGTGTTTTGCATTGAAACTACATTCTTGGCACGTGCTACAATATACATTAGTTTTGACATGTATTTTATTTTATTTTATTTTATTTTATTTTTTATTATTTTTCTGATTTTGCATATTTTAAAATAATAAATTTTTATTGATTTGATTTTTTTTACACGTGCTACAATTTGCAAGGTTTGGCATGTATTATATTATATTGTATTATATTTTATTATATTATTATATGATATTATATGATATTATATTATATTATCATTCTACATGATATAGGAGCTGGCAAAAGGCAGTGGCAAATAAGTAAGTAAGTAAATAAGTAAATAAGTAAATAAATAAATAAGTAAATAAATAAATAAATAACATTCAGACTATCAACAGACGGAAAGGTGAATAATCATTTATTTTCCCTTGGAGTACGTTGTTTACTGATCCAGACAGCTTGCAACTATTTTATTATTATTATTATTATTATTATTATTATTATTTTATGGTCCTCATCGTCAATTTGCAATTGTTTATTTATTTATATATTTATATATTTGTTTGCTTGCTTGCTTATTTGTTTATTCATTTATTCATTCATTCATACAGACATATGTTGCTGCTATACAGAGTTCAATAGTGAGACTCTTCTTATTGATTTAATTTTCTTTTTATATCAGGTTGAAGCTGGCACCAGGCAGTGCAACAACAAAAAAATAAAACAAAAAATAATAACAATATACTGCAATCACAGACATTCTTATCCAGACAGGATTAGATTTCTCAGAGGAGTTAAGTGAAAAATATTAAGTTACAGGTTCTCTAAGGTTGTGTGAGGAAAACACAGACATGTTCCACTCAGACAGGATTAAAATCACAAAGTACGTCTGTGGAACAGTCAGGTCTGAATATGGCTTAAGAAAAAAAAAAAAAAGAAAAAAAAAAGGCAGTTGGATCAAACATGTGAATGAGAGTAAACCTTCATCTGAGTCTGTGCATTCATTGAGAGTTAAAATCATCATGGATCGACTGCTGCTGTGATCCACTGTGGTTAACAGCTTGCCAGCCGCATGAACTCTCTCTGTGTGTCAGCAGTGTTTTTCAGGGATTCATGAGCTGTATTTTGTCTGTTCCTCCTTGTCCATGACTAAACAAAGTCAGAATGTATTCGCACAATCTGGTGTCTCTGGGGAAGCACTTCAGGCTCTTAAAATGTTCATGAAATGAACGTCATATTCAGTTCAGATTAGAGCAGATCCCACAGGATTCAGGTTACCACACATTTAAACAGATTCCTGGAAGTGTGATGAGCATCATCTCTGCGCTCATGTGACCAACAGACCTCGTGTGCAAAAGTGTTCATCTGTGTTTGACATCTAAACATGCAGTATCAGTATACAGATGGAAAATGAAAACACTTTATGTATGTACTTCAGAGGTATTCAATAAAAGTACTGAAGTTATTAAAATAATAATAATACTAAAATAATATATTTTACTGAAATGACTTATAATATAAATATTATAATATAATATAAATTACTTATATGTGTATATATATATATATATATATATATATATATATATATATATAACTTATATACATACATATACATATAATTAGTATTTTCGCTACATTAAATGATTATATTTATATTTTACTATCTCAAGTCATTTGCACTCTTTGTATGGCTTTGTATGGTATATATATATATATATATATATATATAATATATAATTTATTTTATTTCAATATTTTTTTCTGTTTTCA